>JAIEZT010000026.1:3360937-3367164 GCA_019594935.1 Periophthalmus modestus
TAGCTTTACCTTTATAGCACAGTAGTAGCATAATGAGACTGAAATTCAAAATGATTCATTAGTATATATTACATAACGTCTCTTTCACCAGTTTGTTAAAAAGTGATCCCAATTTGTTTTCATTTTAATTGTATGTTTTGTTTGTTTTGAATACAATTTTTTAACTTTTTTTTTTTTTTTTGGACAAAAGGTACAGACAGAGAGTTTTGAAAGTTTTATATTCTCTCTTTCCAGTGGTGGAAGGAAACAAGGTAAAGTACATTTTAGGTATCTGTACTTTACTTTACTACTGGATGCTTTTTACTTTTACTTCACTACATTTTTGAACAGGACTTAAAAGTATTTTTTTTAAATATTTTCTGAGACCTACTGAAAAGGATGTTCATAATGTGAGAAAAGAAAAAAATATACAAATAAAAACAGCTGGAAAAACGATTGATTTAATTGTTTCTGTTGAACAAAACTCAGCACAAATCTGTATCAAAACCACCACATTATAAAACCTCAAAACCTGCGGTAAATACTTTTACTGTCTACTCTTTAAGTACATTTTGAAAGCGGTACTTTAATACTTTTTACTGAAATACGCTGGCTATGAGATTACTTATGAGTCCAGTATGTTAAAAAGGGAGAATACTCACTTGAAAACCATGGCATTGCTTGTGGTGTTCCCCAGGGGTCAGTGTTGGGGCCCATACTTTTCAATCTTTATATAAATGATCAATATAATGCATCACGTTCATTAAAACTACATATAACTAACTAATATATGTGTGCATATATATGTGTATAAGTAGATATGTATTCTTTTTTTTTCCCTCCTTTCCCTTTTCTTTTTTTTCCTTCAGTGGAATTGGAAGCATAAACAGAGCGTTTGATTGTGTCCTGATGGAAGATAAGGGTGAGATTTGACAAGTTTTCTTCTTCCCACTCTTTTTCGAGCTTATATAAGAACAGATTGTGAGATGTGCTTTAGGTGTACCTGTGCTCGAAATAAATAAATCAAGAAAGAAAGAATAAATAAATAAAATAAATGAAAGAAATGAAAGTAGATTTTCATGATATTTTTACTTGAGTTTTTTTTTTTTTTGCTCTGTAAGTAACACATTTGAGTACTTCTTCCACCTTTGCTTGTTTCTCGCGCTCTTAAAACTCCTTTTCAATTATTTTTCAGTAGGTTACATCCTTTTACTGCTGAAGTCTAAAGTGACAGCCAACGACACGACTTACACTGCCCAGCTCTGGCCTCCAAACGCAGCCTGTTGCCTGTATTTTATGTGCTCTGTTATCCACGTCAAACAAAGGCTATAAAAGCTCAAATTTATATCTTCAAAAATTGCATTAGGCTTTATCGAATCCCTGCCAGTGTCATGCCGTTTATCACGATCCAGGCTACGTCTCGTCCCTGTGTTATCACTGGCATCAGCGGGGAGTATGTTTGCACAGCCACATGGACTGAAATAGGATTGAGATTTTAATACTACAGGTGAAGCCGTCCGGTGTTGGCAAATCAGACATATTTGTTTGCAGCGAGTGTTATTTTTTTTTCCAGAGGGTGCAGTGGCATCAAGCTTAAGTAAGTGCAATCAGCCAACACTTCACGACTCATAAGTGGAGGCAGTTTGGTTGTTTTCGAGGAGTGAAATCGGAGAAAGCCATCGGACTTTTCGCTGACAGATCGAAGAATGCTGCAAGAGCCGGCACTTAAAATAATTATTTCCATATGTTCTGTGTGTGTTTGAGGCCTAACCACATGTACAGAGCGGTGTAGTGTTTCTGTAAAGGGAATTATGGTCATTATGGATTGTAGAGTAATGCAGGGTTTAGACAGACAAATTTGAAGATGGACAACTCAACAATACTAACCACATTCGCTCATTTATTCATATACTTTCTACTAATCCTCCTGTTATGGAGACTGGAATAATCCCAGTGAGTTTGGACCAAACGTGGGCCACCGAATGGGTCGTGCTCACTCCCAGACTGGAGATTAATTCTGCGTTCATTGAATTTAAGTAATCCAAATCCAATTTAATAAATCAATGGTCTTAAGAGAGCACTAACGACTGTGCCCTGCTCGCTAACCCCGTTCAAACACCCTCCATCTGATCAATTCTAAAGATTACGCTGTGCAAAATGTTTTTTCGATATTTATCCTGTTACACTTTGAGATAGTTTGTGTTTTTTTGGTGTTTTTTTTTTCTAAAGGTTATAGTTTAAATGAGGCCAGTGTTTGTAGAGGATCATAAAAAGTCAGATTTTAGTTTGTATTTTCTTTTCCCTGGAAGTGTCACTGTCCAAATGCATTCAGGTCCTTTTTTTTTTTTTTTTTTTTTTTTTAACACTTTATTTATGACGATTTTCATGTTATACCAAAAAGCATTTTGACAAAAGTTATACATAAACATAACATAGAACCGACCATCCCACACAGAGGACCCCAAAGATCCTAACTAAATAGAATAAAACTGAATAGTAAGTAAATGGGTAAAAAAAAAAAAAAAAAAAAAAAAAAACCCCACATAAATAGGCAATAAAAAGAAACAAAATAGGTTTATAATAATTACACGCATTCAATACAACCCCAGCTGTAAAACTAATGATACAGGGCTTCCATCAAATTATTATATCCAATTTTTCTTTTGCATATTTAATAAAGGGTTGCCAGATTAAAAAAAAAAACAAAAAAAAAAAACTATTGGAACCTCCATTAAGAGTGTGTCTGATCTTTTCCATTTTCATAAGATATAGACTCCACTGTGAGTGTGACGGAGGCAGTGCATTTTTCCAGAGTGTGTAGTAGGACACAGTCTTATTGGGGTTTGTTCAGGGGGTAAAGATTCAACATATCTCCAAAGAGCCGTCACTGGATGAAGGTCTGATGGAAGCCTTCAAGTTCCTGACAACACCTTGAACACTTGAGTCTAGAAAGGTCCAGTTTGGTGCAGCTCCAGACTGTGTGAAAGTCTGTACCTTCTGTTATTTTACACCGTCACTGGTTGGATCAGTGTTGGGGAAACCTCCTCGCTAGTTTGTCTTTTGACCAGAGAGCTCGATGTAATATTTTTACATCGTAATAGTTTCAAAATTTGCCCCGATCTTCAGCTGGTAAGTTTTACTCCTAGATCCTGTTCCCATCTGTTTTTCATAATATCCAGAGATGTAAAGGTTTAAAGAAGAAGAAGAAGCAGTAGATTTGAACTTTAGTTTTGTTAAATGGCGATGTAACTGTTTTTAACCCTTTGTGCATGACTCCTTTTTAAATAATAGCACGTGGAGAGCAGTGGGCGGGGATAAGTGGTAGGTGATTGTGTTTTTCTCAGACGTTTTTTCCACCTTTAAGGCAGTCAAAGTGCTTTACATTAAGGAACCGCCATTCACGCTCCAGTGTAGGTGTATGTGGGTCTGACCTCTCAATCAATCATGTTTAAGTCGAGGGATTCGAACCACCAACCGTTGGATCAGTGGAGGTGATAATGGAAATGTACTCAGCCATAGGAACACAAAACAGTCAAAATACAGCTCAAAGTTACTGCAGAATCTTCTAAAACTCCAGCTTAATGTCTTATGATTCTTTCTCTTACACTTGAACTTGAACTGATTTCAAACAGACTAATGCTTTTTATAATATGACTGTCCAGACCGACAAACAAAGAAGCTACAGCAGCAATCTGACTCCCAAAAGGACACTTTAATGCACTCGTTACATCCAAATAAATCAACATTTGAGTTATTCGATCCCCATTATTCTAAAGTGACGCTGACTCTTTAACCCAGACCGAGACGCATGGGGGAACGTGCCAAAGTTTCGCAACATTAAGATGAATAATGGCCGACCGGGAGCGCGCACATGGTATCAGTTTCCTCGGGCCTGTTTATTTCCCAGAGTGCACTTTGTGAAGGAAATTGGTTTATACTTATGAGGCATTGATCCACCGAGAACGCCACCGTTTGTCATTCACTGGGGCCCTCGGACACGGCGATGGAGCGATATCGAGGAGCCGCGGAGGGACACATCCAGATAAGTGACTTCCGCTGCGACTATGGGCGTAGGCGTAGGACATTCTGCTGCAGAGGATATGAATGCATCACAGCTAAAGAGGTTTACACACACAAAACACACACACAAAAGTGAAAGTGCAAGGTCAAAATGTTTAGGTTCTTCTTACAATGAAACGTCTGTAAAGTAGGTTTTTAGGCTACGTCTGTATTTTTAGTTTCATCTCTTCTGCGTGCTGAGAGGGGAGGGAAAAACGCTCGGCCGTGATGTAAATTTAATGAAAACTTATGTAGACTGAATTGTTGAAAAGTCGACTTTTATCACTGGAGATGTGCAGAGCTTTTAAGAAGATTATAAGGTTGCAATCATGGACATAGCTAACCTGCTAGCCACCGCCGCCACACGCTCCAAATAGAAAGTCCATAGAAAGTCGTTCTCTGTTACTGCTGCCGTCACGCTCGGTCGTTTGGTCTTAAAATGTTCGTATTAACCCGCTCAGGTCTGTAAGTCAAGATATGAACATTAATAACAGACAAATCAGGCGGCGTCTTTCCTCAGGGTCGCTCCTGCTAACGTTAGCAACAGGTTTTATTGACAGCGTTGCTAAGTGCCTGCTCCCTGCTAAACCAGCGGTGCGAGCGGGGGCTTTACTTTCACCAACCTCGCTCCGGATTGGCTCTTTGATACGACTGAAATTTCAAATAGGATATATGTATCACCTCCCAAATTAGCCGCTACAACTGCTAGCTTCGATTAGCTTAATTTGACTGCAGCCGAACGCTGTGGGTGACGTCACACTCACTTAGTCGACTTCTTTACACAGTCTGTGTTGTGTATTTAGAAAGTGGAGATGCTTAACCCCCCAAAGAGGTTTTTTATTTAAATTTCTTCTTTAGTTTTTTTAAGATCTAGGTAGCCAACGAAAATAAATGAATCATGTGAACTGTCCATGTAACAGGCCTGTCAAAAAGTAAAGTAACAGGGAGCTGGATGGCAGAGTGGTTAATTTTTCAGTCTTTGCGTTTTCTATAGGTGCTCCAGCCTCCAAAGACCTGCATGGACCTGTAAATAAAATAATATGACTCTAATCATTAAAGATGCACTGTGTTTTTTGCTGCAGGGGCTTATTTCCATGGAGACTGTATTGCATTAGAGCGTCTGGAATTTCAGCAGTTTGGCTTTAGACTTCTATCTAACATTTACAGTAATTACGTGTATTTTTATAGCTCAAAAATCCCTTGAAAATATGCACAATTACTAAGAGCGGGGTCACCTCTCCATAGATCTGACCTTTAAGTCTGACTGGTTACGGCATCACCCTGCCTCCTTGGTGATAGCTTAATTAAAGGCTATACTTTCGTAGGCTCTTTATTCATTATATTTTATTATTTTTAAGTTAGCAGTACAGTTTGACACTTTAGTGCATGAGTTTTTAATATTTATAGCGCAAATTCTGGCCTATCACGTGCATAGACTTTATATAAATGGACAAAGCTACGTGCTAGCTACCACGTTCCAAACAGGAAGTGAGCACAACTCTGACTCTGGCTCCAGTTCACTATTAAAAACCTGTGTTAACCTGCTCTATGTGATCATGCTGTTTTGTCTTATTTTGCTCTTTTGTCCATAAATCAAGTTGTGAACATTAATAACAGACAAATCAGGCGCCTTTCTTTCCCCAAAGTCGCCCGCGCTAGCGTAGGCAACAGGTTTGATTGACAGCGTTGCTAAACACCCGTCACCCGCCCAAAACCAGTGGTGCTGCTTTAAAAGTTCTTATTTTATTGTAGCGCTCTGAGATTCTATGGAATGAAGAGTGCGTTATAAATTAAATGTATTATTATAGTATTATTATTATTATTATTATTAAAAGCCCTCGCTCTCGGATTGGCTCTTTGGTTGCTATGGAACCAAATTCGCCCCTGTAAACGCGAGCCTCAGTGAGCTTTGGCTTGAGCCGGACGCTGTGGGTGACGTCACTCCCTTAGCTCACTTCTGTATCCAGTCTATGGTGACACAACTGGTGCCATGTCAGATCCACAGTTATCTGACAGGTGCCATAAATAAGTGCAATATCAGGCATCAGAATACTGCCAGATGACACGAATACAACCAGGTGACAGAAAAAAGGGGCAGGAGCCATAGAAACAGCTACGGCTCCTGTCAAAGTCAGACTCTGAGGTGGCCTTGCTGGACTAAAGTGAGCGGCGAGGAGACAAAAAGACAA
>JAIEZT010000026.1:3367264-3445875 GCA_019594935.1 Periophthalmus modestus
GGCCCACTTGTCGCTTTTGTCTCAACTCGCCAGACAAAAACACTTCACCGTGTGCCGCGTTCTTGCGTGAATTAGATTTACTGATATCGCGTTCCACTGAGACTCGATACCAACAAACCCTTTAATATTTGCAGTATTTATACTTCAATGCATAGCAACATACTCCATCAGCTCCACATAACTCTGTCAAAAAACAATTAGGAGACGGGCCAAACGGGACCATGATAAAATATGCAATCTTAGGATTGCCCATCGTTGTATTAATTAATCAGCGGGATGATTGACTGGCCTGTAAATGGCCGAACGCCTTTATGTTTTGCCTTACAGTCTTAATGCAAAAATTATCTGAAAAATCTATCAGAGACGTGACCGTTCTCCATTAGTAAAGGACAGATCATGACCACAGCTAAAAATAAAAAGACCTCACAACACCATTTTTCCAAACTTCTTCTAACTCTGCTGGATTTATTAATCAGTCACTTCTGTTGTGAGTTGGCGGCTTATAAAAGGAAAAATACATTTTGAATTGAAACAGAAACATTAACGGTTGGGAAGATGGGGGATCTAGTTCAAAGCTCCAGTAGGGATTTTGTTTATTCTTTAGTTCTCTCTTGCATATCACAACACTCAGCCCAATTGTTCTTTCCCGCACAAAACGGGGTAATTTGCAGCAGTTTATTCGAGAGGGACAGCGTCTACGGCGACCAGGGCTAAAGAAGCGGTTGTTAAAAGGATTGTGAGCTGGAGCACAACAGACACGTTGCCATGGCCGCATAATGGCAGGCGTGTCTCTAGGAGGGGGATCGGGAGAGCGTCGCGAGAAGCTTCGGGACATCCTGAACTTGATGCCTTTCTACCGCTAGCAATTTAGAGCGAGCCTAAATAGACCCGCCTCGTGTTCTCTCTAGTAATGCAGTATTTAACGGACCATACTGTACTGAATTTAGCGCACCTAACATTATGCACCAGGTTAAACCAACGCTACCACTTGGGTCTTCTTGAGGTTGGATAGTCGCTGCTGGATGTATAGATCCAATCTAATGGCAGCAGAGTTAGATTAGGCATGGGGATATCAAATAAAGATAATTTTAGCTAATAACAGAAACATGCCCCACCATGTTCAGAGTAAATGTGTAACACCTGTCTGTGTCGCTAGCCTGAGGAACAGACTTTGAACAGTTCATGATGTATTTATGGACTTAAATACGACCTATTCTGCCAACCATCGACTTTTCAAGCCCTTTTAATGTTAAATGTTTAAAGGTCCACTTGTTTCCTTACTTATTATATCCTGTTGAAGTTGTATTTGCTGGCGATTTGTGCATGCTTGAGTATCTTTAATCGCTTCTTTTTAAGACGCTATATAGCCATTTCTATCAGTTTTCACCCACTGTGACGGTACGCACTTCATTTCTTCAATTTTATTTTCTTAATCAGTGATATGCGTTTTGAATTTGTTTTAACACAGGTCTCACAGAGTCTGAAGGAGTTGTTTGCACCAGTGTTATACATTACTTGAAGAGTGGGAGTTTAACATTTTACAGATAAAGAAATTTAAAGCTCAGTCGAGTGTGATTGAACAGGAAGTCATTGCGGTTGCATCAGTGTCTATAATACCCAGATTCAGGGTGATATATGACCACTGCTGCATGGAAAACAGAACACACGTTTTACATCTTTCTAAGAAAATAAGCAATATTAAATATACATCATCTACAGTTTTCTACATTTTTTTTTTACCTATGATGCAACAATCCTGGGAAAATTCAGACCGTTTTCTCTGTGGCTCATGAGAACTAAAACTAGCATAAATGAAGAAACATGACCTTTTTCTTGCAAACATATTCAAATTAGCATAGCACGTGTATTAGAGGCCAGTAATTCACACTTTCTTGGACCAGGAGACAAACGTCTTATCACCTGTCGAGCTGTTAACCTCCTCACACAGTCATACGCACCGTGACGCTAGAAGAAAAACAAAACCGCCATCGCTCCCGTCAATACAACTGTAATGCCCTTCCCTGTGAAGAAGAAAAATGACACAGGTCGAGATTCACTCCATGCGCACATGAAAGTAATGGCTAATGTCTAGTGTTATAATAGATAAAGAAAGAGCTCCATATCATCTTACATTTCTTGACCTTTCATTTAAATAGCCCTTGTGTGTACTTGACTGCTAAATCAATAGTACATCATGGTACTCTTTATTTCTCACGCAACAACAAAGGCCACCGGCAAACTCATTGTACTTAGAGCACGACAGGTTTTAAAAAGTTCTCTGCAATAAACATGAAGAAATACGGCTGGGTGTTACAGTAATACGGAGGCATAAAAAGAACACATTTTGTCCCAGAGGAAAGGTGAATCAATAAAAAGTGTCAAAATGGTAGACGGTAACAATAGAAATATATCCTGGGTTTAATGGCGCGGGCTATAGAATGACTTTGACGCAGTTATATTGTCATTTGGAATATACACAAACAGTCAAAAGTTTGGACCACTTCTCATTCAGTGTTTTGTTCTTTATGTGGATTGGACATCAAATATTTCAAAGCCAAATGTGTGGGATTATGTAACAAAAGAAAAGGAAATGTAAGTTAAACTCGTGTATTCAGAGTCGTAGCCAATCCTTTACATATATAAAACTAGATAATACAAATGCAACTGAAAACAATTAATTATAATGAAAGTACGTACATATACAGAAGTTTATAAGGAAGTAGAGTCATAAATAACATCAGATCTGGAGAGTGACTGGACAGATGAGAGGGGCGGATCGTGACCAACACAGAGCCATAGAAAAGTTGCAGATTTATTTATGTATTTATTTTTGTTGTTATTATTTTATTTTTTTATTTATGTTTTTTTATTGAAAATATTCTGTATGGTTTGTGTTTCGTTTTGTTTGTCAACTTCTGTGCCTGTATTATTGTTTACATTAATATTACCACTTGGTTGAGATGAGTTGGTAGCAATTGCAAAAAAGGAAAAAATGAAAAGAAGTAAACCGTACAGGTGACGTCCACTTATTACTGACTTTTCAGTATTTGAGAGTATGAGTTCTTTGCTTAGTATCCATTTGTATTGTCCGTTAGAATAGTGTCCATTGGCTTTTGATTTATAGTTAAAAAGTCAGCGACAGATAGAAGAGTGGGGGATCAGGGCTGTGTCAGCCTCCTACCAGACCCGGAGGGTGATGAAGCTGTAGGTTCTGGTCTTATCGCCATTGTGATCAAGAACACACTGACCTGTATTGAATAAACAGGACTACATAAGTGACTTAATTAATAAAAAATTCAAATGTCTAAAGTAATTAACCTTAGCTGAGTTACATATGTTTCAGTTCCATTGTGTAACGCAAAATAATTTACCATTCAAATACAAATTAATTGCTTAATTGCAAAATAAATAATCTTTGAACAAAAAGGTGCTGTGGCTGTAGCCCATAGCTGCAGTGTGAACTTTGCAGGTTTTCACCCATAAATACATTCAAATATAAAAAAACATTTAGCAAGACAATAAATGGTTTAAATCACCGGCATAAACACCTGAAATAGTCCATTTCACAACAAAAGTGCCTAAATGCTCCAAAAATGGCATTAAATGTGTTTTACAATAAGCACAAACAAGAAAAACGTTAGCCCGAGCATGCTAATGCTAAGGTAGTTAGCTTAGACATCGGCTGCTACGCGGCACTTTACATTCATTCATACTCACCCAATTCCTCAGTTGAACAGCGCATGATGGCGGGCAACCGGACTCCACACGCGGACCAGAGGTCAAGCTCTACAATGTTAAAAAAACAGTGGAAAACTATTAGTTTGTTGAAGCTTAAAAAAACACAAAGAGAAAAGAGCGAATATTATAAAATTGTTTTGGTACTGGACCTTTTCACAGCTGCCGACACACAGGTTGAAAAAAGACGCTCCGCGAGCTGCTGATTGGCGGGACTCGGGTCACGTGGTTAGGGGCGCGGCGGTTACGTAACGTGCCTTACGTGGAGAGACGCGGATCGGTCAGAAATATATAAATTGTGGCTGTTATTATAACAAAACAAGATTAAACGGCAAGGGTCAAAAGCAGGAGTTTAATAAAAACATTGTTTGTTTTTTTTATTAACCTGGGTTACATACGATTATTACTATTATTATTATTTTTAATTATTAATTTATTTTGTTATTTATTATGATTATTATATCATCGTGCTGTTATTATAATATTATTATTATTATTTTATTGTAATTTATTTTTTTTTTTTATATTCTGTTAGTGATTAGTGTATTTTGTTTTTATATGTGTGTATGTAATGCCTATATAGAGACATAATGTGTGTATGTTTATATTTTTTTCTGTTCCTGTTGATTACCCGGTTGCCCACCTGAGCAGGAGGGAGGGTGGGAGGGCTGTAAAAACATGTTAAAAATGCAATAAAAAAAATATAATAATGAAAAGTAGCCACACCTTTGGCTTTGCTGACAGCTGCAAACACTCGGCTTTATCTCAATACATTTCATGTGAATTCTCGCTGAAATGTTTTTTAACTTCACTGATGCGCCTCGTCAGGGGTTCGTTAATGGAATGGAAACAGTGTGCAGAGCATCGTGATTCAAAGCTAAAGGTCCGGTTATTTGCCGTTATTTTGAGGAATCATTCATAGATTTGATGCCCTTCCGTGTGGATTACAGAGTTATGATTGAATGGATGGCAATTAAGGGGGCTCATATACTGCGCCATGTTTCTGATCTGTTCTAAGTGTGTTTCCTCATCACAAATATGACCTTGAGGCTGTGTTTTGTGTTTCATTCTCACATGTTTAAACACAACCAAACAAACTGCATATTTAGACTGCCAGTAGTTCTTCTCACTCAAACAAAACACCCTGTTCCACCTGTGATGTCATCTATGTGGTAATACAGGAAGTGCCTCTACTGTGGTTTTTAAACTCCACACACCTTCACTGGAATCATTTGGATGATTTCAGACTCCTCTGGAATTTCCAATCTCTACTGAATTAAAGGTTAAAAAGTAGCACGCTAACTTTGACAAAACTACCACTTCATGACATCACAAGGTGGAACAGAACGTTTTGAGCTTATGGGAGATGTTACGATTAATAATAAAGTGTGTGACTCAAACATCGGGAATAAAACAAAACACAAACTCCAGGTCTGTTTTTAGAGGATGTAAGGCGGAGGTACAGTGTTAGAACGTGAGTGTAAAGCTACAAGAGTCAATTTTGCGTAATATAAAAAAACTCAAAAAAGTTTATATGCCAAAAAATGCATCAAACTTTTTGTCTGGTGGGCGGATCGTAAATATTATCAAAATTAATTATTAAAAGCTCTAATTTGCCACACGTCGTACAGCGTGCACCACGGCAGTCTCAAAGCTGAATGTTAAAGATGCAGATATGTAGGTTTCTGATGGATGGGGTTTCACACTTGGCTCGGCTGCTTGGAGATATTATTGCTTTTGCCTGGAATGTTCCAAATTATGGCATTAAACTGATGCACATGGAGACACGAGGGGTGAAACCTCCCCGTGAAGTTACAGGTCAGAAACATTTCGAAATTGTTTCTTGGCTTTGTGTTTTTAGCCAGAGGAGCTGAGACCACAGAGTGAAAAAAGACGTGGTTTGTCAGTTATCGTACAGTCATGTCTTTTTTTACGTTTGAGTTTTTGCAGCACATTGTATTTTTTCCAGAGTCGTGGCTCAGTGTGGTTAATATTCTCAGAACCTCTCTCTCTCTGCACTTGTCTGGGGCCCGGCTTAAAGCTGCCCGTGGCCTGCAGTGTGGAGCCGCCGCGTCTGTCGTCGCTGGATCTTTGGGCTAAAACTTATCAATACGAAAGTGGCAAAAAGACACGAGAAATCTGAGGTTCTCCAGAGAGACGCCTTAAGACGAGCGGCTCAACAAGTCAAGTCTGTAAAGGACAGTCTGAGTTTATACTGTCTGCAGAGAGAGAGACCTCAGCACATACACAAACGCACACACACACAGGAACACACAAGGAATCACACAGACGCACAAACGCACACACCACACATAAAACTAAACACAGACACACACACACAAACTCACAGACACACACACAGGCACACACACACGTAAACGCACACACACAAAACGCAGACGCACACACGTAAAACGCACACACACACACAAGTAACCCAGACACACACATTGTAAACGCAGAGAGACACACCACACAGACAAGTTAACACACACAACAAGTAAAAACAGACGCACAAACGCACACACACACACGCACACACACACACACATACAACTAAAACACAGACGCACACACACTAAATGCACACATACACACACAAGTAAACTTAAAATTATTTATTCTAACATCTATTTGTGTTTATTTTAACTATGGTTATTGTCATGTTGTATACTGGTTTGTACTTGTATAAACTTGAGTGTATTTGTGTATTTGTATACGCTTTTAGGAGCTGTGCCTGATCTGTGTGTGTGTAAGTGTGTGTTTGTATATGTGTGTGTGTATATATGTGTGTGTGTGTGTGTGTGTGTGTGTGTGTGATGAGATGATTGTATGTATATGAATGTGTTAATCTTACTGTTTGTATTTGTGTTTGTAACAGTTGTGTTCTGTTCCTCGCCTGGCGCCACCTGCAGGAGAGGGGGTGGAGGTGGGAGGGATTGTGAAATGTTTAAAATGTAAGAAAAAAACGAAAAGAAAAAAAAACAGCCAGACGTGATTGACCCAAAACAGAACAAAAACATGAACAGATTCTATGTAAATTTAAACAAAAACTCGTAACACATTTTTTTTTTATGCTTTATTGTTTTTGTTGCAGAACAGTTCGGGGGCTGAGAGGGTCTAGACTCGCAGCAGCCTCGCTGTACCACTTCCTCCTTTTCTTCTCCAGCTCCTGCTCCAGTGCTCGACTCATCTCCTCCAGCAGGGAGCGCTGTTTCTTCTGTGGTCCTTCAGGCTTCTGCTCTAACACGCTGCACCTCTCAATCCTGCAGGGAGCGCTGTTCTTCTGTGGTCTTTCAAGCTTTTGCTCTAACACGCTGCACCTCTCAACCTGCAGGGAGCGCTCTTCTCTCAGCTCCTCGCAAAAGGTCTTTAAAACAGTCGTCTTTTCGTCCTGTAGTTCAGTTGTGTTTTGTTTTTCCTGTTCTACCTGCTGCTGTAGCGCATTGTTCCTCTTCCGATCAGCAGGGAGCGCTCACCTCTGCACTCCTCACCTCCTGATCTAACTGCATGGGCTCGCCTCCTCCAGCAGGGAGCGCTCTCCCTTCTGACCTCTTTCAGCACTTCCCTTCAGTTCTTCTCCTCGCAGGTCTTCAAGCAGGGGCGTCCTTCTCCTCCTCCGTCTTTCGGACCCTGTGCCTCTTTGTCTTGAATTTGCTGGAGCATCTGGACCTTCTGACTCAGCCTCTTCTTTTTGTTTTACCTCCAGTTCATATAAAACTGAAACCAGAGCCGACATGTGTCACTTTTAAGGTCTGACAGAGCTCGCCTCCAGCTCAGAGTACTGCTCTCCATCAGCGCTGTGTGTTCTCCAACGATTTTTTCTGCAGTTTGGATGTCAGATCAGCAGTGTCCTGAAGGAAACTCTGCTTTTCCATGTCCCATTCTTTAGATTTTTGGCAGGAAATCTTCTTGATGTTTCCTCCAACATTTGTTTCATGTCCCTCGACCTGTTTCTGCAGCATCTCAATATCTTCATCTTTGGTCTGAAGGCTGGTGTTTCTGCTCATGTGACCACTGGTCTCTAAGTGCTTCTCGTTCCTCCTTCACTTGGTCCAGTTCAGTTTGGAGTTCTTGGATATGGTTACTTGTCCTTTTCTCTCCATTTGAGAGTTTATGAGCTTCGATAATCAGCTTAGTCCTTTTTCCTCAGAGTCTTTAAACCTGTCCCTCCTTCCTGCTTTTCCATAAGCTGGTTTATCTGTCCATCTTTGAGCTGAATCGCACATTTCAGTTCCTCAGACTCTCTCAGTAAAAGTCCATTCTGCTCCTTCACTTTGTCCAGCTCAGTTTGGAGTTCTTTGGTCGTCGTTCTGTCCTTTCTCTCCATCTGAGTGTTATGATCTAGAATAATCATCTCTGTTTTCCTCAGTAGCTTTAACTTCTCCTCCTGGTGCTGCTCTCTGTCTTTTTCTCTAAGCTTCCTGAGATCTTCCAGTTCTTTGAGCAGATGTTTTCTTTCTTTGGTGTCTAAAAAGCGCGAGCAGCTTTATGGGCCATTTCGAGCGTTGGACATAACTAAAGCCATGCCCCCGCCCGCTCGTCTTCCTCCTTGGACCTCTTGTAGTTTTGATGTCCTAACTCCTCCCTTTCCAACTCCTCAAGAGTTAGAAAGGTTTGGCCCACCTTTCAGATATGGTCCAGAGGTCTGGTCTGGATCGTGGATGATTTTCACCGGCTCCTCGAGTTGTATCGTGACTGAGGACCTGCCCCGCTCGTCTTCTTCGTTAGACCTCTGTTGTGGTTTTGAGGATCTAACTGCTCCACTCCTCAAAAGATGGAGACAGACCTTCCTCAAGAGGGTCTGGATCGGAGGATGTTATCCCCAGCTCCTCCATCAGGTTGAAGTCCTCACTGTAGAGAGCGTTCGTTCGTCGTCTTCAGGAGTAAAGTCGCACCAGTTTTTTGGACATGTTTTGCTGCTCTGAGTTTCGTTTGCTGCGTGTTTCGTTCGAGTGTTTGAGTTGAAGTGAGATTTTTACAGGGTTTGTGCTCATAAACTTACAAATACAATCTGTGTCATAAAGAGATAGAATGTTCTGATGTCACGTCGTCAGGGTGATGTCATGCGTCGTCAGGTGATGTCACATAGAACAATTTCCATATATGGGCATGAGTGTGTTGCTATAGTTACATATAAATACCAATATATCACTTATTTATTAATATAATTGTTTATTAAAGCAGAACTAAGTCACATATTTACCACATTAAACATCTTTGTAAATCCATGTGATGCTTAAATATGTATTTTGGGGTTTGAAGCGTCTCCAGCTGTTTTCTCTGCAGAAAACCAGACTTGAAAACCTGGATTTTATCGAAATATTTGGAAATATGTTTTTTTTTTATGTGATCAAACTGCCTTATTTTGATTTAAAAAAAAAAGTAAAGAGAAAAATAAACTAACACTTCTGACGGTGTATTCTCATACAGAGCCTACAGGGGGAGCTCTATTAAGGAAAATGTCTTAAGTCTTTCATCATGGATCAAATCTATTATTAATCTTAAATGCAACAAGAGGAGCTGCAGAAGTAACAATAATCACATCAAAATCACAATATGAATAAACACAAAATGCAAAAGGTGAAATTATTTAACATATATAATAAAATGTCCACTCCTCCATCTTTTTTACAGTTTTAAATATAAAAAAAAAGTCTCAGTGCTTCTGGATGGAGAATATTTTAAGGTGGAATTCAGTTCAGCTTTTTACACTTTTTGTTTTCTATGTTATTATCTCTATTGGGTCCTGACAGGTTCATTAAAAGTGTGTCTAATGTCGGACGTCTGAGGCACTAAGCGCACAAGAGTTGTGTGGCATTCTTAAAAAAAGAAAAGGCTGATGTCACATTACTTTTGAGGAATTTAACATAAACTATATATATTTAAAATTATGTTTCTTTGCTATATAATTCCATGTATCTTACTTTCATATATTTGACATATTGTGTGTGTGTATAAAATGAAGAAAGAAAAAAACACACTGAAGGAGGTTTGTCCAAACTTGGTACTGAACCTGTAAATGACACAAACGAGTCTCTTGTCGCTGGATCTTCAGAAGCTGCAGGTTCAGCACAAAGTTCATGTTTTGGTGAATTATTATGAGTAACATTAAGAGGAAATCCTCACAGAGCTTTATTCACACTGTTCTTTTTACTTCACATGGACGTGTGGACAAACTGCAGCCTCTGGAGACACATTTGAACATCTTTAGACTCTTTTTAAACTCAGCATTTTGATTCTTCCATTTGTGTCGTCGTACTGAACTCTGTCTCATGTTACGTCTTCACACAGCCACATTTCACACCAGAACTATGCAAAGACGTGTTTCTCCTTCACTCTCTGTTCCCGTCAGTTGTCTTCTCATCGTCAGTATAAATAATCAAGTTTGTTCAGAAGAAACAAGTCTAAAGTTTTATGTGCAGCTCCATCAAAGTGCGTTACTGTGTTGTGTGGACTCGCTCTCACACTGGCGTCGCCTCTCACCTTATTAAAACATAAATGAGCATTAAAAATAAACCATGAATTTTCACTTCTCTCAATTTTACTTGTATATCTGTTGCCAAAACACGCTGAAATAAATATGGCATGTAGCTAAAGGAGATGTGGTCTCTGTTTTGCCCCGAATTCCAGGATTTTAAGCAGATTCTTGCAGGTTTCAACGACCGATAAAGAACGGACTTGTTTCAGTTAAACCATAGTTAAAACCACTTTAATAAAAAACAGAAAGGAAGACATTCTTTACCTGGCTTTCCAGTTGTCCCCTGCACTCCTAAAGAGACGACGCACTTATACATCATTCAGATTTAGCCTGAGTTTGCTGCAGAATCAAAGAATCTCACATGTTAGATGAAGTACTGTATTTTCTGGACTATAAGCTGCATTTTTCTTTCATAGTTTATCCAGGGGTGAGACTCAGATGCGATTTATATGTGAATATATATTATTTGTGTATGTCCCATGTGTTCATGTGCAGTTTTGTGTGTATATGTGACATGAGCCAGAGCTTATGTCATACAGGGTGGCCCAAAAGTCACTGACAGTTGAAAAAAACACATAACTCTTTTGTTTCTACACATTTTTCTTGTATTTTTTCAGAGCATTCAGAACGACTCTTCCCACATTAATCTGAGCAAATACAGCACCGAGGAAAGAACCCTCATTGTACAGTGGTACTTTGAGTCACATGGGTCAAATTCACAAAACCCAGCGGTGTTACTGTTCGACATTTTAATACCAGAGATGCCCCATAAATGCCATTAAAGGAATAATAAGTGTTTTTCACAGACAGGGGGCAGTATGTGATCTCCACAGACCTGACTAGTCCTGATTTCTTCCTGTGGGTCTATCTTAAAGAAAAGGTGTTTGTGAATAAACCTGAGACAATATAAACGACCTTAAAACATAATATCGAGGATCAAATAAGAGACATAAGCCCGGAAATGCTTTAAATGTTATGTAAAGTGTGTTGGATCAGGCTGTATTTTTAGTAGTTTAAGTAGTGATAAGTTCAAGTGTAAGTGAACAATTATAACCGTTTATATTGCCATTGCCTCTCACAAGGTTCAGTTTATCTACTGCTAAAATTTGGTGAGTTTAACTTAAGAATTAAGGAGCTACTGAAGATTTAAAAGTGTCAGTGACTTTTGGGCCACACTGTATTTGATGTGTTTGTTCTACGGCGTGAACTGTGATGAAGAAGTACGACCACAGGATTCGGACTGGTGTAATTAGCTGAGGGAACAGGCCAAAACTGTCACTGGAAAACTCCCATGAAGCACTTTTAAAAGTCTTTATTTGCTGGAATATTTAGCTGGAAAAAATACAACAGCAGCGTTTATCTGTAGGAGCTGGAATCGCACCATCAACCTGTGAGTCAGTGAGTGGACAAATACTCCACCAACTGAGCTACTGTCGCTACGTCTTAGTTGTGTCTTATTACTTCTGTCCTTGTCTGAAGTAATTAAAAAGTCAGAAATATACTGAATTAAAAGCAGTCACACTCCTCTGTAAAGCTGATTAAAACATTTGCGTTTAAAAGTGAAAAAAGTCCTAAGAACTTTTCACCACTGGGACAAAGACGAGCAAAACGTTAAGTGCTTTATAATGGGGCACATTAGATTAGCCCACGCTCGTCTGTAAACGTCTAAAATAAAATACCTGGGAGAAGGTTTATCCGGCTGTGCCAAGTCTCCCGTCTGAATCCAAACTCCGCAGTCAGCACGGCTCAGTCCAGACTCTGCCACGGGACGGTGGGACACAGCTTCAGCGCTCCCACGGGACAGAACTACGACCAAACATTATAAATAACCAAAGAATATGTTTCATTAAAATAATAAATGTGCTTCTAGTGCAGAAACGAGGCTGGAAAACCCAACTGACTCAGGATAATGTGTTTTGTGGCTTTTTTTAGTACCATTTTGATGCTTTTTTACAGTGTATGAACGTGCATTGTGTTCTGCGTCCTGATTGGCTGAGGGACTGTAGACCATTGTGTTCTGCGTCCTGATTGGCTGAGGGACTGTAGACCATTGTCCATCAGTCTCCTCCGTGTCTCCTGTACAGTACAGAATGTGTTCAGACAAATTTACATACATGTTGGATCAGTGTGACTCTGAAGTGCTGTATGTTTGCAAGTTTTTTTCTCCCCGACAAAACCCACAATGTCGATGAAACGTTCTGCACCGACAAAGGCACCGACGAAGGTTTGAACTTTGTGTTTAAACAAGAGAGAAATGTGAGAAAATGTTAATGCCTGTGTGAGAAAAGTGTATAAAGTGTGTGGTGAGGGGTTTTACAGACAAGAAACATAGAGAATAATGTAAAAAATAACGCTGTAAACAGATCAAAACATATCATCATAAACTCACAAAATGAACATTAAAACAGAAAAGTGCAGAATAAAACTCTTTCAGTCATATCCACAGCTAAACAGAACCGTTTGAGCCTGGATTTAACATTGTCAAAGTAGAGCCCTGTCTCACTGCTCGTCTCCATGAAGATGCTTAAACGTTGCACCATATTGTGGAACTTTTCAGACAAAGAAAAAAAAAATGGTGGACAGAAAAGTTACATAGGACAATGGACACAACATTGGCTTAACCTTCACTGTAACTGACCTTCAAATATCTCATCTGTTCAAATGTTCGTATAATAAATCAGTCGTTTTTACATTTACATTTCCATATGATTTTTTTAGCATCCAGGGAGAAAATGTTCCCGTATTCCGTCTTTAAATGCCGGGGACATCCATCACGGCCCATCTCATGTGCATACTGTCACGGAAGCCCACATCGCCATGACGACTCGCCCTTCTTATCGACGAAGACAAGTCACGTTCGCTCCTGTTCTCGCTGCCCTTTGTCAACATCCCAAGCAATCTATTATCATTTTCCCCGTCAATAAAAGATTCAAATGATTCAGTCCTGCTCAGAAAATGTGCCAGTCAACCCAAAACACAGATATTCATGATTCGACTGATGACACTGCTGATTATTAATGAAGATGTTTAAGGATGTCGTGGAAGAAGTATCGGGCTGTCAGACTTGTGCACTGATGAAGACTCGCCCTGAGTGAGCGTGAAAAGCCTCTGTGTATAAGGCCGTCTGGAAAGTGAGACAAAACTAAAAAAGCAGCTAATTCTTCCGCAACAATATATCGATAAATCCTTAAATTTCAAAAAACACATTGATGAGCTGGTTAAAAAATTAGCGAAAGTTGTTGGCCTACTCTTTAAAATAAGACACATACTTCCATTGAAAGCTCTGCTGACCTTATACAGATCCCTATTTGAGACACATCTAAATTATTGTAATGTGATATGGTGCAACACCTATCCCACTTACACTGCAAAACTTCAGGTATTACAAAAAAAAGCCATAAGGGCGATCACCTGGTCCTTGCCAAACTCTCCAACAAATCCACTCTTCCACAGATATGGCCTCTTAAAGCTTTCTGAGAGTAATTTATATCACAATGCTTGTATCATGTATAGTGTGGTCCACAAATTAAACAGTCGATTATGTGAACTTATCCCACTTCAATCATCCTCTCATCAGCACAACACAAGGAAAAAGTGCCTGTTAAAAGGGAAATTTAGGAAGCTAAAATGCACCAGATTTAGTGTCTGCTATAGAGGTCCACAAATATGGAATGAATTAAACAGTGATATAAAACAGTCTGCCTCATTACATTTATTTAAAAGAAATCTGAAAAGCAAACTACTGGAAAACTACAGTGCCTGACGGAACTTAGTGCGGCTCAAGTTCTCCTGCAATAGGTTTTTATTTTTCTCTTTGCTCATAGGTCTGTGTGTATGCATACCTATGTGTATGTATGTATATATATTACTACATATGGGCGTGTATGTCCGTATAGGTGTATACTGTGTGTTTGTAGGTGTAGACATGCATAATGCATATATGTACATGGTGTATATGTTTATGTGTATGTATGTATACATATATGTACATGTGTGTGTGTATATGTGTATGTGTATGTATATATATGTATATATATATTTATTGTATATATATATATATGTGTGTATGTTTATTGTGTGTATATATATGTGTGTATATCTGTGTATATATATATATGTGTATATATATGTGTATGTATGTATATGTATGTATATATATATATATATATATATATATTATTATTTATTATGTATATATGTATGTATGTATGTATGGTATATATATATATATATATGTTTTTGTATATATGTGTGTGTGTATTGTATGTATATATATATATATGTTTATTGTGTATATATATATGTATATTTATTATGTATGTATATGTGTATGTATGTGTGTGTATATATATATGTATATATGTATGTGTGTATGTATGTATATATATGTATATGTGTGAGCGTATGTGTATAGATATGTATGTATATATGTATGTATATATGTGTATATGTAAGTGCGCGTATATGTTCTATATATATCAATCTATACTGTTAATATTCACCTTCCTTCTCTTCTCTTATGTCTGTCTCTCTTTTTATCTATTTTTCACATATTCAATATTTTTTTCTGTTCTCTGTTCTCACAATCTTCTGCTTTCATAAAAAAACAGCATGTCAACCTCCAATGGTAAAGTAAAACACAACAATCTGCCTTGCCATCTTATGGTGTTTCTACACAGGGTGATGGACCCCATTACATAAGCTTTACAGCTTCTTGGGGCTCCATGTTTTTCACAAGGTCACTGAAAACTGCATTGCATCCATATGTAAACACAAACATGATACAGTGTAATGCTACTGTGTGTTTATGTATGTGCCCTACATACGTTGACTATTGTGAAAAATAAAATTGAATTGAATTGAATTGAATTGAACAAAACCACGGATCAATCGCTAAAACTGAAATATATGAACTAATAAAGCTGGTGTAAATTCAGCCTGGAAGACCTAACTCCGCTCTCGTCTAATCACTGCTTCTCCAGAGTTTATCTGCTCCTCACGATTCATCACGACCTCCTATTACTCCTCCTCCCTGCCGCTCGCCGCACCTCCTCTTCGTCCAATCAGTGCCCAGTTTAAAGCCCGATCACAGATGCATGACCGCTTCAGTTTGTAGCCCAGACTAGTGGACCAATGTCTAGGCCTCAACCTCACCTCTACCACCTCAAGTGTCCAGAACCCCGGTCTCAGATCTACCACCTTTAGTGTCCAGACCTCGGCCTCACCTTTACCACCTCCAGTGTCCAGATCCAGATGCCTCACCTCTGCGATCTCCAGGTGTCCAAACTCCAGCTTCACCTTTACCACCTCCAGTGTCCATACTCCGGCCTCATCTCTACCACTGTTCAGAGTCCAGACCTTCGCCTCTCCTCTATCACCTCCAGTGTCCAGATCCAGGAGCCTCACCTCTGCCATCTCCAGGTGTCCAAACTCCAGCTTTACCTTTACCACCTTCAGCGTCCAGACCTCGGCCTCATCTCTACCACCTCCAGAGTCCACACCTTGGCCTCAAGTTTACCAACCACCTTCAGTGTCCAGACTCCAGCATCACCTTTACCACCTCCAGAGTCCAGACCTTGACCTCACCTCTACCACCTCAAGTGTCCCGATCCAGGCCCTCACCTTTACCACCTTAAGTGTCCAGACCTCGGCCTCATCTCTACCACCTCCAGAGTCCAAACGTTGGACTCACCTTTACCACCTTCAGCGTCCAGACCTCGGCCTCATCTCTACCACCTCCAGAGTCCAGACCTTGGCCTCAAGTTTACCAACCACCTTCAGTGTCCAGATCTAGGCCCTCACCTTTACCACCTTAAGTGTCCAGACCTCGGCCTCCCCTCTACCACCTCAAGTGTCCAAACTCCAACGTCACCTTAACCACCTTCACTGTCCAGACTCCAGCCTCACCTTAACCACCTCCAGAGTCCGGACTTCGACCTCACCTCTACCCACCTCTACTGTCTGGACTCCAGCATCACCTTTTACCACCTCCAGTGTCCAGATCCAGGCCCTCACTTTTACCACCTTTAGTGTCCAGAACCCTGCCTCACCTTTACCATCTCCCGCGTCGAGACCCTGGGGAAAAGACCTCTCCTAAACCTCATCTAACTGACCACGGCCTTCACCGCAACGTCTTCTGCCGGGATCTGAGCACCAAAGAAAACTTATTGATGAAGCCTACTCATACTTTACTTTCGTGTCTGTGTGAGTTTTTCCATTTGGCCACGTTTGGACTGACTCTGGCACACGGGGCAGATTTTAGTTTTAGTCCATTATCTCAGGATCAAGTCTGCGTTTGGTGAGAGGTGATTATTTTGTGTTTAAATCTGCTTTTTGCCAGCTTGTTTTTGCTTGAGTTTACATTTTTCTCTTATCTCTCCTCGGCTGAGGCTGAACTGGGTGATACATCTTAGCGAGTACTTCGAGTGGTCTGCTCCTTTCTTTAATAGAAAAACATTGGGCACAATGACACATTTATTTGGAGTATTTATCAGCACAAAAATGTTCAACCTCTTCAACTAAATTTGACCTTTTTATCAATAAATCTATAATATTTCCTCGTCACAAACAGACCTGGAGTTGTGCTTTTTTGTTTCATTCACACATGTTTAACACACAAACCTGTACATTTAGACTTCTTTGAGTTCTTCTTGCAAACTGAAAACACTCTGTTCCACCTTGTGATGTCATCAAGTGGTAATACAGGAAGTGCTCCACTGTGTTTTTAAACTCTCTACCTCTTTGCTAGAATCATTTGGATAATTTCAGCCCAGGAATTGCCAAATCTCCACTGAACTAAAGGTAAAACGAGCTGTGAACTTGAAAACTACCACTTCATGACATCACAAGGTGGAACAGAGGATTTTGAGCTTTGGAGATGAAGACAGACTAATAATAATCAAACAAAACACAGCTCCAGGTCTGTTTTTGAGGAGGTAATAGCATTTTAACATGACTTAACACTCACACGAGTCAATTTTGCGCAGTATAAGAGCTTTAAACGTGAAAGTTATACCGAATCAGTTTATTATTAAGCTGTTCTATAAACTTCTCATCACAGCCTCTTCTATTTCCAACTGTTCCAGAGTTTTAAGTGCATTCAAGGGAGAAGGCAATACTCAGTGGGATAGACAAGCAGCTGGTGATTCCTTAATAACTGCGCAGATGGGAAATGTAATGTCAATGTATTGTGCAGAAATGAAACAAGTTTGCGGCGCTGCTTGGAGGGAGGAGCTCTGAAACATGATGCACAGAACGAGTTACTAAAGCGCGGCGCAAGGAGAGACGCATTTCCAAAACAAATGTTAGCTAGATAAATTGAATCGCTTGTTAAAATTGCTTGGAATATTTTAGCCAAATACTGGATGGAGATTTAGGCCCTAAGCTGCCAAAGGAGTTCTGCTGAGAGGAGCTGGCACCAGAACGCTGCTCGGAGCTGGAGACTGCACAATTGAAAATGATTATTTCAATTAATTAAATAAAAAGACAAGAAATAGTTTTTGTTTGGATGCTCTGTTGTTGAAATGGTGACTGATTATGGAATGGCAATATTTCAGAATCATTCTTAATAAACTTTTTCACATGGATTTGAGCAAAATGTGTCTTGCCCCAGAACAGATATTATGTATTTATTGTATAAGCAGCTCTTGAGGTCAAAATATGCCCCGTGTGCTGTCTGTGTTGAATTATAAAGTGTACAATAATCAGGGAGTGCACGTTAGCATGCTAGTTGTTACTCAATTCAACTCAGTTCATCTTTATTTCTGACTCATGGTCCATTTTTAAAAACAGACGAGGACAGTAACATTTACGTTTTAAAAAGAACCACACCAGTGTCTCTGATGAGGCGGATCACACTGAATCTTATGTTTGTGAGAGACATTATTTCATTTTCTGACTTATTCAACTGCAAAAAAACTGTACATTAATGTTTTTAACTCACTCGAGCAGAGACAAACATCTCGGCTGCACTCGTCCATCCTCAGTCGCACCTGTAAAGCGTCATTATAATCCACATCCTGCAGCTTTTGGAGACGGGGTTTTATAACGAGTCCAGATGTGGCCAGTTTATAGTGGTGACAATATGATTTAAACAACATCAACTTTACATCATCAGAACAGGAACCAAACTTAAACCTCAGAGGATTCGCTTGAGCAAGAACATCCTGCATCATCTGTAAATATCATCCTCGTCTGCCGTGTCCGCAGTGATGATTTGTCCAAGATATGTAATTTTACTTGTGACCTTCAACACAACATTAGACAGGCAAAAGTCAGGACGTCTCATGAGTCCTCGTTGGTCCTACAGATCATGATCTTACTCTTAGTTATGTTATACTTAATATCAGGCTGAACAGATGTGGAGTCGTCTGTGTTTGTTTATTTAATGAAGGGACAGTGCATATTAAGAACAGAGGCCTGAGGAACAAATCCCACACCTGTAAATATGCAGGATTATAGCCAGTGCGAATTTTTCATCCTTAGTCCCTAAGAAAAAAAACAGCCACACCACAGCTTATGAAAACAATAATACAAAATACAAACCCTCTTTCATATCTTAAAAACTCATCCATAGACCACTGCATTCAGATCACCAGATCTCTCACAAACTTACAGTACATACATTCACACAGTCCAGTCCACTCATACACCACATCTGCCTAGAATCACAGCCTACACCTTCATAAGCTAAACATTATAATTTCATAAAAGACTACATTTGTAATTCTATATACAGTACATGTACAATAATAAACACAACATTACACTAAAATCCATTCAGGTTAGGGATTATGTGGACAAGTTTGATTGTCTAACAGCCATGACTTGAGTTGTTCTGAAAATGAGCTGAGAGTGGGCAGCTCACGTATTGTTACTGGGACAGCATTCCAAGTTTGAGACGCTCAGTCGTCCAGGTCGGATCCACAGCAAAAGATGAAGTTTTAATCTGTCATCTGGAAGTGAAGACGTTTCGCTGCTCGTCCAAGCCGCTTCTTCAGTTCTGGTCACTGCTGGACACTGCCTTATATCTGTCTGAAGGGAACCACACTGAAACTAAACATCTATTGTCTCCAGTTTCAGCTAAAACTTCCCTATTCAGCCCTTAACGACCCCGCTCTGTGGAGTGTTGAGTAGATGTTGCAGACCAGTGGAGCTCGGACTAACCACAACCAAGTCGTCTGCAGACATGAAATGATTCAGGACAAGGTTTCCAGCCGCACTGTCAGTTTTACACATTTTGAGCTTTGTTGGCAGTTCATCTAGAGACAAACTGAACAAAACTGGGGACAAGATTCCTCCCTGTCAGACCTCATTGGTGACCCGAACTCAAGGGTCTCAAACTCAAATGATCTGGGGGCCGCAGGAGGCAGAGTCTGGGCTGCATCAGGTAAAAAAAAGCTTTGTTAAAATCTTCTCAAACGTCATCGCTGTTTTCAACATACATGAGGAAAAATGCCAATTCTTGTGGATTTTATGGATATACATCGTTATTTGTTGAATCTTTTGCGCCAGGAACACACAGCACTAGTGACACGTGTGTTTGGGGTTTTACCGATTTGGCGAAACCTTCTACATGGCACACTAACGTTAAACTTTCACACTGTCCTGCGGGCCACAAAATATCATCTCGCGGGCCGCAGTTGGCCCCCGGGCTGCGAGTTTGAGACCCCTGCTCTAACTGTTTCCCCACTTTAATCTGCATCGTCTGTCGTCCAAACCAATAGATTAAAATACACAGAATATATTTAGGCTTTTCTGAATCAGCTCCATAAATATAATTCAAATGAAATTACTATTACAGTGATGGCACAATTCAGATTTGGTCTCTGAAAGTTGTCAAAAAAGTTCTTATAAACTCATTGCAGTGAATAAACTGGATGCTTTGAGTACATAAAGTTAAGTGAGGAGGTTTTCTTTAAAGTAAATCGCTCCTTATGAGACGTAAAAACATAAACATCACTATTTCTTGGAACAGCTTTTTAAAAAATGTAGCAGCCAGAATTTCTAGTCCAACTAACCTGAACTTGACTTGTTCTTATTCTATCCACGCTCTTGCATCACTTTTAAAACCTGGCATCTCTATGTTTTTCTTGATTTCAATTGAATTAAAGCAAATATTTGGACTGAGCACAACTCCTAATGTGTTTATGGTGGAATTAGCGGAAAAGGGTTCAAACTTCCGAAACACTTTCAGAAAGCCTTAGATCACGTCCCGGACATTCTGGCTTTTATCCCGGCGCTTCAAACCTCTTAACCCACGTGATTGACATTCATACATTATATATCTACAGTGGGATTCAGTGTCTGCAAAAGCAAAACGCTGATGAAAGTCTGAGGCTGGTCTTTAAAGAGCCTCTAAAACGAAGATACATCTAAATGGTTATGGTTGTTCTTAATGAAACTTACACGATTCATCTATTGATCCGGTAGTGACAAGCTGCTAATATCTGTGCTGCTCATAAGTGAATTCAACTCGCCAAAGTCCCCACGGCTGCCAGCAGAGGGCAGTAAATCTGAACTAAACTCACATTTAAACAAGAACAAACAAGACTCAAGGGGCAAGAACCGTGGTGTTTTCCATTCTCTCCTTATTTAAAACTTTACCACTCAAACTTTAACCCCGGATGCTGTTAGCTGCGATATAGTGAAAATGTGCTGGTTTTAGATGTAGAATCTGGCAACTAAAGCAATGATCTACTGCTTCTTTATCATGGGATAATCAAGATAATGAACAGAAACAACTTTATAGTGTTTGATTTGAACGTTTTACATTATATCTTAGGACACAGATTGATTGTGGTGTAAAAAAAAAATATTTGAAGAAAACTGAAACAGCATGAACTTTAAACTTAAGTTTTAAAGTCTCTGCGCTCCTCTGTTGGTTGTCGTGGTTATCTCGAATGGCTCAGACCTGCAGAGAAAAGGTCAGTTCTCTGGTGCAGCCTGTGTTTTGTGTTGTCACATTTGGGCCTTGAACAGCGTCACGCTCTCCGCTCAGCGCTGACACCCAGACACGACACGGAGGAAATCAGCCGAGGTATCGTGTCAACAACCAGCTGTCAGCCACCGCTGTGCTACACAACGACATCACAACAACCAGCATCACAACATCGTCACGACAACAGCATCACAACAACCAGCTGTCAGCCACCGCTGTGCTACACAACGACATCACAACAACAAGCATCACAACATCGTCACGACAACAGCATCACAACATCGTCACGACAACAGCATCACAACATCGTCACGACAACAAGCATCACAACATCGTCACGACAACAGCATCACAACAACCAGCATCACAACATCGTCACGACAACAAGCATCACAACAACAAGCATCACAACATCGTCACGACAACAGCATCACAACATCGTCACGACAACAGCATCACAACAACCAGCTGTCAGCCACCACTGTGCTACACAACAGCATCACCACATCGTCACGGCAACAGCATCACAACAACCAGCATCACAAGCATCACCACAGTTTCACAATGACCAGCATCACAACAACATCGTCAAAACAACAACTGCACAGGTACCACAACAGCATCACAACAACGTCACGACAACAGCATCACAACATCGTCATGACAACAGCATCACAACCACCAGCATCACAAGCATCACAATGACTAGAAGCACAATGAGTGTCACAGCATCACAAGCATCACAACAACGTCACGACGAGCGTCACATCAACAGCGTCACAATGACGAGTATCACAAGCAGCACAAGGGCAGCAGTTGTTTTTTTGTTTTTTGTTTCTTTGTTATAACTACACTACACTTAAATAGCAATACTAAAGCAGGAACAAAGACATTTTTTAAAATTCAGGCTTAAACCCCCCTGTCAGATTCATATGTTCAGCCTCATCCACAAAATAAACCAAAAAAAAAACTTTTGTCACATCCAGTTGAGATGTGTCCACAAATGCACACAGCGTCAGTAAACTTTATTTATGCTTTATTTTGTGCTTTCTAGAGAGAATGTGCACCAAATAAATGAGTCAAATAGGGTCGTGGGACTCTTCTCTGAGCAGGACTGTCCTCAGCTGCTTCTGAACAGAGTCCAGAGCCACGCAGAGAGAAAGAGGCAGAACATCCATCATTTTAGGACCACAGCCTGAAAGGACATGTCCTCCTGAGTCTTACACCTGGTGTTTGAAGGATGGGTCAAACACAGGATGCATTTCCCCTGGGTAAAAAAGACTTAACCTTAACCATTCTCAGCTTTCCATGAGAATAGTTAATGGTTAAGAGTAAAGACTGTCCACCCAGAGCCTCCTGATTCAGACGAGGCTTTTAAAGTGTAATGCAGCTGATTCTTATTTATCGACTATTTTCTGCGCTGGTTCTCTCTCGCACAGTCACATCGGGCCCTTTGGAAAACTGATGTTAAAATAAACAGTTTGGAAGCATCCGTCTTTCTCTCTGCGTGACATGTAAACGAGATCACCCAATTAGGCCTAATAATCACGGCCTCAATCAGCTCCTGTTCATCGCTGCAAACTCGTCGCCGCCGCCGCCGTTTTTGTCATCATAAGCCAACATTAGCACACGTTTGAATATGCACAATTACGATGTGTTTTTTCTTCGGCGGAATGGCAAAGGCAATCAGACGGGATTGCACAGCGGAGGTTACAACACAAGATTTATGCCCCTTGTCTGTTCATAATGCAGCCGCAGTTATTTCATGTTACCAGCACAAAGATATAAAGTGTGTTTGCTCGCTCCATTACGAGACGCCTAAGTAAATGCATTGTATCATCATGGATCTATTCACTTGAAAATTGTTTTAAGTGGACAAATTGTTTCAGGAAAATCAAGTTGTCACATGTGGTTTTCTTCTTGTCTTTTACAAATTCAAATAAATGCTGATCTTTTATGAATGTACTGAATGTCAAAACTACAATTTAACTTCTGAAAACTTAATATCATAAAGTTATAATGAGGACCACAGAAAATTCAGGGCCCAGGGACAAGAAGCCTCACATGGGCCCCCCTCTAGTATAAAATCATAGGAGGAAGATCCAGTTTTGGCCCCTTAAAACCCTGCGTCCCGGGACAACAGACCCCTTTGTCCCCCCGTCTTCTCCTGTAATAATTAAGAAATGAAAATATAAAGATAGTGAGATAAATAAGTTAGAGATAGGGTCACACAGGAGGAGCCCAGAGTAGAGCTGGGGAGGTGTTCTGGGCATGTCCCACCGGGAGGAGGCCCAGGACACGCTGGAGGGACTATGTCTCTCTCTGGCCTGGGAACGCCTTGGGGTCTCACTGGAGGAGCTGGAGGATGTGTCTGGGGTGAGGGAAGTCTGGGAGTCCCTGCTTAGACTCCTGCCCCCACGACCCGGCCCCGGATTAGAGGCAGAACATGGATGGATGGACATTTTAAATAATCAAATGTGAGTTTAGTTCATTTGCACTGCTCTGTTTCACTGTAGAAGCTTAACACATCATGATTTTTTATATTTGTGTGGACTGTAGGAAACATACTGTTGGAAATAGTGACATTTTATTGTATTTTATTGAATGGGGGCGACAGTGGCTCAGTGGTTAGAGCTTTGGTCCCCCAATCCGAAGGGCGTAGAATTGAGTCCTGCTTGGACTTGAATGTAGCATGAAAGTGACGTGTGCGTGAATGGGCTCAGATGGCTCAGATTTGAATGTTACCATCATCAAGTGCAGAAGTGAATGAATAATGAGGTGGGTAAAACAACTCCAGATACCCAAAGTGTTTTCCATAAAAGCCATACATAAAAAAGAACAATAAAACACCAAGAAATCCTGTGTAGTTAGTGTTAAACGCCAGGGAGAGAAGGTGGATTTTCAACTGAGAGGATCTGACAGGCAGAGGGCGCTGTTCCATAGTCTGAGCACTGCACTAACTCCCTCAAATAGCTTCCAAAATCACCTACATATTACTTCTAATGTAGTTGAGGCTGAGATCAGTAAATGTTCAGATGAAAATGTGGTGAACATGTCAGTCCAGCAGAAACCGTCTTGGTTGCGCTCGGTGTGGGCTCCAAGTTTGGACTGACAAGTGTCGGAAGAACTCTGTCTTCTGGGCTAAATATTTTAAAGTTTCTCGGAGTAAAGACCTTTGACACTGCCCTGTGGCAAAGAAAAACTGCAGAGTAGCAAAGCACAAAGATTCTGCGAGAGGTACTGACTCTAAACTTGGAAAATACATTTGCGAAGTGCTCAGTGGGAGAGTAACTACTTAATTTTAGCTTTGAATTGTATGAGTGGATTTTAGAGGCAACAGAAGTGATTTTTGTGTCAAGCTGCTAGACAAAGAAAGGTTGCCGCAGAAACAGATTATTGAATGGAAATGATTTTGAGCTTTTTGTATTTGTCATAGTTGAAAACGCTGCAGTCATTACACACAGGAAATAAGAGCATGACTCCAGCGAGGATTCTAGCCTTCAGTAAATGAGGCTCAAATCCGGGGTTAGCCTGTTTTTAATCGAGTTTGGAGCCGTGTCGTTTGCTATTTGTGCTCCTCCCATCATCAATCTCAAAGGCACAGTGATAGTTCAAGTTTACTATCTTCCTCTGGCCAGACTTTACACCATCACACCATCAAAAGCCAATAAAAACTGGAACAGACGATGTTAAACAAGACGTTGTGCTTGTGTCGCTCTATAGTTATAATCTATGGCACCCGTGGATCATTATATTGTCATTTGCACATTTTAAATCGCAATATTAACCTAAAACGACTTAATAAAATATCAGAAAACTGCAGTGCAAAGTGGGAGCTGACGCCGCTGTAAACGTCGTCACAACAAAGAGTCGACACCTCCTGTGGATAACTGCAGATCACATTTTCATTTGTACCAAAATGACTGAACACTGCTGAGTCCTGCGTGTATCATAGATTAAGAAAATAAAATAGGAGAACAACTTTTTACATTATTTATAATATTATTATTCACTATTATTATTATTATTACATTGTATTATTGCTATATGCTTATTTTTATGTATTAATTTATTTTAATTTTGTGTCATTATTGTGTATTTTTATTATTATTATTATTATTAGGCCCGAGCCGGAGACAACGTCCCGGCGAGGGACTCATTAAAACCGCGTCCGAAACGGGGAAAATGGCAAAAATCAAGTGGTTAACACGCCCCGACATGCCAGTGAGTGGTGTCAAAAATTAGAACTCGCCAAGCTCTAATTGTCACCGAAGACCGCGAAAAAAAAAAAAAATAACGAAAGACGACTCGATAGCGCCACCTCAAACTTTGATTTTCATGGGGCCTATGGGAGCCCGACTCGGAAAAAAGTCGACCGAAAAATCTGAAACTCACATCATAAAATAGAACATGTCGGGACATGACAAAAATGATATTATGGCCCCGCCCTAAAATGTACAGGAAGTCGGCCATATTGGATCAAACCCGGTGATGACAAAAGCGCACACCCTCACATTCAGGACATCTCCTCGCACAGTTTTCATCACAAACACTTCAAATTTGGCCAAAACCCACTAAACCCATGTGAGATTAAAGATCATCAATTATATTTGAATATGACTTTGGGTGTGGTCATGGTGAATTTTATACAAAATCACAATTTTTGGAATATTTCAATAAAATATTTCTCGTCTACACATTTTTTGTTGGGAAAACGCTAATACAGCGTTTATGCACATTTGTGAGCTGAACACAATGATATGCAAATCATGGCTTTATCTCACAAAATGACTCTCTAGCGCCCTCTTCAAATTTCATTTTCAAAAATTCATAGAAGACAATCGATTTGTCGTGGACTTGTGAAAAAATTCACAGGGGCCTTATTTGTGATGGGGCACAATGTGAGAAAGTCACATGACTGTAGCTTTTATGGTTTAGGAGAAAAATAATGGGTCGAAAATCAGTTTCCATTATTATTATTCTTCTTCTTCTTCTTCTTTTGGTTGCCGAATTGAAGCCATTTTTGACCCCCTGAACGTTAACGAAAACTCAATTTTATTGGACCCAAAATTCAAGTCTGGTGAAAAATTTATTATTTTGATGGCCACAAAAATTTATGTTTTAAAATGACTCAATAGCGCCACCTCAAAAATCAAAATACATTACGGCAATGACAGACCTTTTTCATCGTAGACAAATGAAATTTGGTAGAACCATAGAACATGGCAAGACAAGTAAAAAATTATATTATGACCCCACCCTAAACCCGACAGGAAGTCGGCCATTGTGGGCGGAACCCCATTTTTTTTTATTTTTAACTCTCGCGTTTGGATTTTTTACGCCCTGGATTTTTATTCAACAAACTTGAAAATTGGTGAAAAGGAACTAGACCCATGTGGAATTGAAGGCGACTGTCTTGGATTTTTCTAATTCATAAAATGTGGGCGTGGTCAGCCTGCTAAGAAAAAAGCCATTTTTTTAAGTATTAAATTGTGCGTAACTCAGACATGCAGGATCCTATTTCCCGGCATTAATATACGTTTTGTTCAAAATGTTGAGTTGAACGCATAGACATACAATTTACATAAGTCAAACATTATATTGCTCCACAGCGCCCCCTTGAACTTTTGAATGTGACCAAAAAAATTTCTTTGTCAAAAATATTTGAAATTTGGCATGGACATGTGCTTCACATATTGAACAAAAAAGCCAATGAGAACATACCTCTATTTGTAACTATGTTACCGTGGTAACCGTGGAAATGGTCAGAAATGTGCCATTGAAATGAATGGAGTTCAGAGTACTGGACTTTGTTGTCGACTAAATAGATGCTCTGCACTAATCCAACTATGACCCAAATGTCAAGGTTGGCGAAAAACTTGATATTTTAATGTCTAAAAAAATTAATGTTTCAAAATGACTCAATAGCGCCACCTCAAATTTCAAAATACATTACGGCAATGAGACCCTTTTCATCGTAGACAAATGAAATTTGGTAGAACCATAGAACATGTCAAGATAAGCAAAAAAAATATATATGACCCCACCCTAAACCCTACAGGAAGTCGGCCATTGTGGGCGGAACCCCATTTTTTTGAAATTTTAACTCTCACGTTTGGATTTTTTACGCCAGTGATTTTAATTCAACAAACTTGAAAATTTGACAAAATGAACTAGGCCCATGTGGGATTAAAGCCGACTCACTTGGATTTTTCTACGTGATAAAATGTGGGTGTGGCCAACACGCAAAGAAAAACGGTGTTTTTTCAAGTATTAAATTGTACGTAACCCAAACATGCAGTGTCCTGTTATCCGGCATTAATATACATTTTGGTCACAATGTTCATCTGAACCTAATGATATACAATTTTACATAACTGAGACAATCCATTGCTCCACAGCGCCCCCTTGAAATTTTGAATGGGACCCAAAAAATTTTACTTTTTCAAAAACATTTGAAATTTGGCCTGGACATCCCTATCCCCATACTGAACAAAAAAGCCAATTATAACATACCTCTATTTGCAAGTGTGTTGCCATGGCAACGACCGACATTTCTCATTGAAATACATGGGTTTTGGTTAAATGGGATGAAAATTTTACTTTGTCATAAACCATTGAAATTTGGTACACATATTCCACTCATAATACTGAACAAAAAAGCCAAAGGAAACATACCTCTATTTCCAACCGTGCAGGTGTGAAAATGTCATAAATGCTCTCATTGGAATGAATGAAGTAGTATTACTCAGTCGCTGATTTTGGTGGGAGGGGCGATGTAAGCGGGAACGAGAGGCGCAAACTCCGCGGTGGCGTGTGCCCCGCGGTCGCAAGGGTGGCGAGGGCCTTTATCACTGCTTGCAGTTTTAATTATTATTATTATTATTATTATTATTATTATTATTATTATTATTATTACATTGTACTATTGCTTTATGCTTTGTCTAAGTACAAACCGAGAATGGATCGTTAAATCATGTGCTCCAAACTTGACTGGTAAAGTCGGTAACTTTACTTTCATACTGTGGAAAAACATCTCAATGCCGACAAGCAAGTGATGGACTCTGCCTCTGAAAAGCTACATAACCCACCTTTAATCCTGGAGAACCCACGGGGTCAAATTTGGCTGCAGTTAATTGCTGCTACCCAAAATAGACAAACAAGCACAAAAAAAAAGTCAAATTTCAATTTATAAAATTCAAAAAGCCCAGAGTGCCACTTCTGGCCCCTGCATTGAGACCCCTAGTGGATGAATATTGAACTACAATGAGCCAGAGTGATACTGACAAGATGGAAAACTACCCAAAGAAAATTGTCTTCAACCAGCGGTTGGTAAAATTGTGTTTTTTTTTTGTTGTTATTCTTTTTAGTAATAGCTTGTAAAAATCCAGACAGTATCACCAAGTGTGGTTTTCTAAACTTCAATAATCTGCTAATATATGCAAACATCTGTTTACTATTTAAAATAATTCATGGTATTTCTAGTCCTCCCCTCAGAAGGTTTGTCTCACTGAGGTCAGAAAAAACAACTGGAGTCAGTAGGGCGCCCTCTAGAGGAGAGCGCAGCTCCAAAATGTAGGACGTCTTTTGCAAAGTCGTCTTTCTCTTTTGTAGCCGTGAGTCTGTGGAAGAGTTAAAGCCAAATGAGATTATAACAGGCACAAGTTTTCAAAAGTTTGCACATGTGACAAAGAAATGGCGACTGTCAAAGCAAAGCACCATCAGTGAATGTGTGAAAGAAAAAGGATTTGTACATGTGAAACTGACCGATTATGTGTGTGAATAATTGGGTTTGGTTGTGTATTTGTGTGTGTGAACTGAATGTTTTTTTTTAAATGTCGTATTTGAGGGTGAGATGTGTTGTATTTGGTGTGTACCATATGTTTAAAGGTCTTTCATCCATCTACACCAAACTGTTACTATAACCTGGCACCAAACTGTACATCTCTCCTGTTTTTTAAAGTCAATGTAATGTGCACTGTCCCTGTCAAAATAAAAGAAAACCAGACCATAAAAAAGACCATCATACCTGTTAATTTACCCTGTCAAGGGCCACATAAAATGATGTGGAGGGCCACATTTGGCCCGCGGGCCTTCAGTTTGACACATGTGAATTAACTTATAGCAGTAATTTAACGTGATGTTCATATTTTTCCAAAGAAGAAAAGCGTTCTTGAGTCTCCAGGGTTAAATAAACTTTTCAAAATGTGGTAAATTCTTGCAAATGTACTATCCAAATTTTTATCTTTCGTTATTTCAGTTAAAACTTTCACCTGTACGATAAATATCCACACACACACACACACACACACACTAAACCTCTACTACAAACACTCAGGTTTAACTTTTGATTTGTTTCTGACTCCGCTGTGTAAAACAAATTCGGGCCATAGACACTGACAGATGTTCTTGAATCTGTCTGCTGTGTTTTCCCAACAGGCGGCAAACGCGAAACAAGCGCACCCACCATCACGAGTCTATCCGGTGTTGTTATAAGATAAAAGAGGATGGAGAAAGGTTTAAATTTGCTGTATTTTCTATTTTATTTTGATATTTTTTCCTCTTTGAAGCTCCGAGTTACATGTAAACAGCGAACAAACTCCTCACAACGAGCAGAGATCCTGATGTGATCAAACTGGAAAGTCGGGCTGACATGTTGTGCTGTTTTTGAAAAAATACAACCTTAAACCCAAAGTGTGTTTATATATTTACAGCGTTTTTTTTCTTGCCTTTCAAAGTTCTCGTGCTTTTCTCTCGGGTTTGCTGCCAACACCGTCAGAAGTTGAACATTTACTATATTTTATTCATTTTCTGACACAAGCGCAAAGTTATTTTTCAATATCGTCCGACGCTCGTGTCAAAGCGTCGTTCTGTGTTCTGCATCCAAAACTGCCACAGAAGATTTCCGTTTTTTTGGAAAATAGACTCTGAAAACAATGTTGGCTGAGTTCTTTGGCCTCTGCCTTATTGAACTTGTAATTTCTTCCATCAAATACGTTCAGACGCTCCCGAGAAAGACACTAAGTTCTCGGTATTGCTCGTTTCTTTCAGACAAACCGAGTTAATACCTTATTGTTCTCCTCAAGGCTCCGAGGACCTTTGCAACTTTAAAAACTTCACTCAATAAATGTTGGAATTACAATGTGATTGCTCATTTCTCGCTGCCACGGTTGGATTTAACATCTTGAGCAGCTTAATTAAAATTGTTTCGCACCAAAAAAAACTTTCCTGAAGTGATATAAATATTCAGCTGAATTTATCTGCTGATATTTCTTCATTAACAGATGTTGCAGAAGATTTATTCTGTTTTGAATTTAATTATAATTCTGAGTGTGTCAAAAGTAACACGAACAAAAGTACTTTTCAGAGACAGGCGTCGCTCATTTCGATTTCCGCTCAGTGGTTTTGCTTTTGTTATTCTCGAGCATATCTGTCTAAGTGATTTTTTGACCCAGTTTTTGTCTTATTCCACTATTCAAGCCGTTCTTCTTCTTCTCTAAGCGTCATTGGCTCATCCTCGACCAATCAGGGTGAGTTTTTTCACCTCATCTTAGCTCGTAATTATGAAAGAAGCGATTCCAGACCAGGTAGAGACTTGAAAGAAGTTTTATCTCATATCAGAAGATGTGTAGGTGTTAGTGTGTGTTATATTACAAAGTAGACATCCAGTACTTGTGTAACCGCTTCATATATGTGCACAATAATCCCTCAGTCGTCCAGGTCTGATCCAGAGCAAAAGAAGAAGTTCAAATCTGTCACTGGACAAATCGTTGTAGGAGTGAAGACGTTTCGCTGCTCGTCCAAGTCGCTTCTTCAGTTCTGGTCAGATTAGAGGTGACCACTGCCTTATATCTGTCTGCAGGGAGGGGATAACTACACTGAAACTGTAAGCATCTATAGTTTCAGCTGGAGCTACCTTATTCAACCCTTAACGACCCTGCTGTTGTTCTCATTGTTCTGGGTCTGAGGATGGAGTTGTAGATGGGGGGTTTTACAGATTTTAACTTCTTCTTTTCCATATGTGCATCTTTATTCCAGTTTTGTTCATAGCTGGTGTTTAAATTGTATGTGCAGTCTTGGTCCGCCAGCTGCTTCTTCTATGCTTTTCTTTCTTTCTTCTTCGTGTGTCCTCTGCCTTGCCCCTCGTATAAATTCTGGGTTTGACTCCCGCTTCTTCCCTTTGCAAATCCGTATTGGGTCGAGGTCAGTCATTCATTGGTGTCAGACGCTAACTCTGTCACGTCGTTGTCTTCTTTCTTCTTTAGTGTCGGCTGGATGGGCAGCGGCACATGTTCATTAAGTTTTGTGTGATTTTGTGGAACAGAGATTAAAGGTGCCTGTCTTCAAAAGTTCCAGCTGTGTCTCGTGGCTCCTTAGCACCTCGAGACACAACGAAGAAGTCCACGGGTCACACTTACACCTCTGGTCCTACTTACATTCTGTCTGGTCATAAATGGAGACTAGTCCCATTAACTTCTTGAGTTAAAGGGAAGTTCTTGTTCTGTACTGCGGTGACGTCATCTGAAACCAACCAACCCAGAAATAAAAGACGTGTTTCTTCTTCTCTCACTCTGTTCTGATCTGTCCCTGTTTGATTCCAGCTTAGTCCTGACTTCATTTGGTCCTGGTCCTGGTTTAGTCCTTGAATCTTGAGTCTGGAGATGTGCTACTGCCAAACTAATACAATTACACAAGTTATGTTTCAGTTTTCCTCCTCTTCCTTTGTTCGTCTTTTATTTATTCTCCAAACTTTTGAAGCACAGAGGAACATCTGGTGTTACACAACATGTTTTATGTGGTAAGTGGCAGTTTTGTACTTCTCAGAATGGACATGTGCGCGAGTGTAGCCTTAAGGAGCTGAATGGACATGTTCTGTTGTGAATGACGACGCAGGTCAGAGTAAATTGTGAGTGTTCTTTCTGAAGGATCCTTCACTGAGCTCTCCTCCTCCACATGAAGCACACTACAGGGAGCACGTGTACAGACCAGAGCGGCATCTACTTCACTTTCATCAGACTCGTCTTTATTTCAGAACAAATATACAAATACATTTTCCTCAAACCCATTTCCTTTTATTAAGACAAAGCTGTTCGTATCAGAGCTGAGGATTAGTGAGTCATGAACAGAAACCTGAGCTCCAGTCATATCAGTTCAAACTACGCAGAACGAGCTGTAGTACTCTTGTGTCCTTGTGCAAGACACTTAACGAGACACTTGTGTGAATGTGAGCGTGGTTCCTTGATGTAAAGAGCTTAAATGTCACAGTTCTGCCTGTTTTCTTGTTTTTCCCTGGTCCAGCTTCGTTTCCCAGCCTGTTCCAGTCCTTTTTTTGCTGCCTCCCTGTTTTTCCCCGACGTTCAGTATTATCAGGGGTGTAGCCTGTATGTTCTCCTTGTTCAGTTTGTGTTGCTGGATTGTCGTTTGTTCATTTCGTTTGTTAATCTAGAAGACATGAGGCTCTGTTTTAAGAGTCTGGCTGTGTTCTTTGTGTTGCCTGTGAGTCCAGTTTAATACTGCGTCACATTAAAGTGTCTCGAAGGTGGAAAAACGCTACATAAATCTGACTATTTCGCATAATGTACTTTTTAATTAGCTTTACGTCTTGTTTTTCCTTTATCAGAAATAAGACATTTTAGTCCATTTCCCATTCCAGCTCTCATTTTTGCCTGCTTTGAGCTCCTCAGTGTTTCTAAAGTCCATATCTTCACCATTTCAGGACTCTGATTGCTCCAGTTGTAGTAAAAGAAAAAACTGCTTTTCCAGTCTTTGTGCATTGTAGCGAGGACAGAGAATGATCTTATTGTGAATTATTGGGATGCATTTACTTCATTCTTGATTTTCTTTTTCATAATCCGCTCTTAGAAAACACACATGGTGAATTATCGTGGCTTTAATTCCATTTTAAGCAAGCTATTGTTCATATTTGGATAAGTATTTCACATTTATATATATATATTTACAGAAACCTCGGTTGTCAATGAGGCGTTTAGGTGCTGGAGCTCCCTCTGCTGTCAGCAACAGGGATGAGCAATGGGGAAATCAATAAATTAAGTTCTTAGGGCCTTTGACTGTGCAGATCATGACAGCAGAGTGAGTCTGCTGATGGTTCACGGACGTCCGGATTTTTACCTGTGACACAACAATTCTGGGAAAATGCAACAGGGGCATTTTTGAGTGCTCAAAGAAAGAGTAAAAGTCTCTCTCTGGCTGAGCACCAATGTACGTCTCCAACATGTTAGTGCCATATGAAACATCTCACACTCTGAGGACTAAACCAGGACTAAACCAGGACTAAACCAGGACTAAACCAGGACTAAACCAGGACTAAACCAGGACCAAACCGGGACTAAACCGGGACTAAACCGGAACTAAACCGGGACTAAACCGGGACTAAACCAGGACTAAACCGGAACTAAACCGGGACTAAACCAGGACTAAACCAGGACTAAACCAGGAATAAACCGGGACTAAACCGGGACTAAACCGGGACCAAACCGGGACCAAACCGGGACCAAACCGGGACTAAACCGGGACTAAACCGGGACTAAACCGGGACTAAACCGGGACTAAACCGGGACTAAACCGGGACTAAACCAGAACTAAAGTAGGACTAAACCGGGACTAAACCAGGACCAAACATGGATTCAACCAGGACCAAACCAGGACTAAACCAGGACTAAACCAAGACTAAACCAGGACAAAACCAGGACAAAACCAGGACAAAACCAGGACAAAACCAGGACAAAACCAGGACTAAACCAGGACTAAACCAGGACTGCATCAGGATTAAACCTGGACTAAACATGGGGGAGTCATTGTTTGAGTTTTGTGCAGCTAAAACCTGGAACATTCTTCTGAAGACGTGAGACAGGCCTCGACTTTGACAGTGTTTAAATCCAAACTCTTTTAATTTTATGATGATTATTTATGATTTGATTTGTTGTATTGTGATTTTAATGTCTTTCTTATTCTGTAAAACACTTTGAATTACTCTGTACCAACTGTGCTGCACAAATAAACTCACTTTGCCTTTAATGAATGAATGAAACAGGAGTGACTGGAGCAGGAGGTTTGTAGTATATGAAGTATGTAGTATATGAAGTATGTAGTATTTGAAGTATGTAGTAAATGATCAGCGGACAACAATAGAACATGGTTAAAACTTCCGATTTTTCATTTGCATTTTCTGCATTTAACTTGAATACAATGCCTGATACTATTACTCTTCTAATTACTCTCTAAAAGTCTCATTTTTGAATATACGGCAGTGATATATGTGCAGCTAATTTGTCAGGGAGCTCTTGGGTGGATAGACATTTTAACAAGCTTTCGCCTTTGAGTTGCCAGGATACAGAGACGGCCTGTACAGCATTACGGGAACAAAGTCGACGTACACACTCCTGGCAGAAGGAAATAAGCGAGATGAACCTTATAAAGCTCAGGGCGGAGGCGACTGAGCCAATTGATAAAGGAGCCAAAAGCCGTAATGGGACTTCCAATCAATACCGCAGACATAATCCAAGCAGTGGCATTTAGATAATTCCTCCTTAAAACCGGCGATGAATCTCTTATAAACACATCAGCGTCCCTTTCGATGAGGACGCACCGTGAATGGCATTAGAGGTATTTTCTGTATAGCTAAAGCTTCATTTAAACTAAGTGTCTCTTCTGCTAACAAATATCTCGCTGCAGGGACCAATTCGGTGACTAAATACGCTCTAACAGTGTCTAAAGAAATGAACACTTCAGCCAAAGCTTTGAACGTCTGGTTTGAGTGTCATTGTACTACAAAGTCACGATAACTATAGTAACATAACTGCTCGTATATGAAATGTGTACCCTCGAAGTACCCGGCCGATGAAGTGTGTAGCCGCCATCTTGTTTTTTGATTGAATGAAGTAAGGAATTAATCTTTTCCTTTACATACCAATAAGCAAATACAGGGTGGCCCAAAAGTCACTGACACTTTTAAATCTTCAGTAGCTCCTATAATTCTCAAGTTATACTCACCAAATTTTAGCAGCTGATAAACTGAACCATCCCAGATTTTTGGAAATATAAACGGTTATAATTGTTCACTTACACTTGAACTTATCACTACTTAAACTGAACGGAACGGAAGTAAAAATGACTTAATTTTGATCCTCGGTATTACGTTTTAAGTCTTTTATTGTCTGAGGTTTATTCACAAACACCTTTTCTTTAAGAAGAAATCAGGACGAGTCAGGTCTGTGGAGATCACATACTGCCCCCTGTCTGTGAAAAACACTTATTATTCCTTTAATGGCATTTATGGGGCATCTCTGGTATTAAAATGTCGACGGTAACACCGCTGGGTTTGTGAATTTGACCCATGTGACTCAAAGTACCACTGTACAATGAGGGTTCGATCCTCGGTGCTGTATTTGCTCAGATTAATGTCGGAAGGGTCGTTCTAAATGCTCTGAAAAAATACAAGAAAAATGTTTAGAAACAAAAGAGTTATGGATTTTTTTCAACTGTCAGTGACTTTTGGGCCACACTGTATAAGGTTCGAGGTGATTATTTCCCAGTTGTAGCTAGTATTACATAACTTGAACAAAATAAACCTTGTTAAAACGTTATAACAGAGACAGAGGTAATATCATTTTACATTCATAGTCTATAAACCAGAGAACACTGATGAGTTGTACATAAAGTGGGACATCGCAGTTTAACAAGTCGGTATTTTGGCCAGGTTTAATTTGATCTGTGCCTAAACTGTTTTAATACCAGTAGAGGGCGCTGTTCACCTTCTCTGCCAGTTCATTTCACCTTATTATAACTGCACATTCCTTTATCCAACCTATCGTCTTTTGTTTCCTCTAAACCAGCCCAGAAGAAGGTTCAGAGCTGCTCAGGTTTTTAATCACCAAACACACAGACTGTACAGATCTTTATTCAGATTTAACAGTTTCGTGTCGTGCTGTTTGTAGGTGACATAAACCAGTACTTATATTTGAACGTGTATTGACTCAATTTTCTTCTCTTTCTTGCGTCTCTTTCTTCGCTTTCGACCGATCTCCATGGAAACGCAGGCCACATTTTCAGCCATATTCATCGGGTGCATGAAATGAGACAAGCCTGATAGCGCCGGAAGTTAAAAGCGGTGCATTTAAGGGCAGTTTGGTGAATCGGGACACGGCCATGGTCACATTTTTGGTCACGATTCATCACCTTCAAGTCACTCACACTGGGGGCAGCGACAGCGTTCATCTGTGGGAGCTGGAATCGCACCGGCAACCTGTGGGACACTGGATCTGATGTCGAGAGTGGGATTAAAACCACCAAACCTTCGTCGAACGTCAGTCCACTTCTTCACACCGTCGATGGAGACAACACTTTTGCATAATACCTCCCCTTTAATGCAAATAAAACAGGTTGTTGTATAAGATGCATGAAAAGCAGTCGCCGTGTTGAAAGGTCTGAGTCTTTTATTGGAAGACATTTCTCTTTCTCCTTCGAAGAGCTGTAGGTTTGAAAGTCAACTTCACATTTCATCTGTGTCTCCTGCTTCACCTCATTAAAAGTGCTGCTCCTGAGGTGGAGAACACAAAGTCATTTAATCAGACGCAAGGGGACTTTTGTCAGGTTTTCTTTTAGTTTTATTGGGAAAAACAGCTTGGAACCGTTGCCCTGAATTCCAGATCATCGCCTGCTCCTTCCACACGGTTATGGCTCTATTTTACAAATGTATAAATGCTTAATGTCGTAGAATTAGTCTGTTACTTGCAGAAAAGGAGGTAAATATTGTCTTCATCTACTTCTCTACTGTATTACTGTATTTTCTGGACTATAAGTGTCACTTTTTTCACTGTCCAGGGGTGCGACTTATAATCAGATGCGACTTATATGTGAAATTATTACAATGTATAATGTCACAGTGACGACCACACGGGGGCGCTCTAGGCTTGTGGACCAGGATCTACTCCACAGAACATTTAAAATTTCAACATTACGGTAATTTAAAAGACATCTGAGAAAGACTGAACAAAAACTCCTCTAAAACAAAACCACATTCTGCTGAGTCTGATGATGCAGAAGAGGAAGTGGCTCTTCATCTTCCTCTGGAGTTGGTGGAGTTGTTCAGAAGCGACACCGACTGTAGGAGCCGTATGGGGGCGATTTGGTTGCTATGGCAATGCGTGAGGGGCGGGGTTCACGTGGTTCAAAGGCGACGTGCCGGGAGATTCAAAGGCGTCTGGGAGGTGCAGAGGGGAGATGTCGTATTTTTCGTCGACCGCTTCGTTTCGCTTGTTACCGAACTATTTCAGTGCAGGTCTAAAATTCACCATCTGTGTGTGAAACCTGCTTCAGCCGCTGTTCGATTAAACCCCCAGAAAAGGCTCTACACGAGTCTATTTCTCACAAACAGCAGCGTCAGACTGAGGTACTGGACCCAGACTCTTCTCCAACCGACTCAGGCTCAGGGTCACTGCACCGAGGAGGAAGAACTCAGAGGATTTAGTGATTTGGACTGAGATCCAGAGTAAACTTGTTGTTTTTTCTGCTTTAGTTTGTGATTAACTGTTAATATCTGACATTAACAAACCAGACACATGTTCAGTTTTGTCTGTGCTTCAGCTGAATAAATATAAATGTGTGACGTTAGCGCTGTACTGATATTCAGCCTGTTCTTCCACATTTTATTCTGATTATTATAACTTGATTTAAAGATAAAATGTCTGTTCTTGGTCTCGGATTTTGTAAATTTCTGCAAAAATGCGACTTATATATGTTTTTTTCTTCATTATTCTGCAATTTTCACTGGTGCGACTTATCCTCCAGAGCGACTTATGCATCTTTGCTCCATATTATAACGTTTCCTCATCAAAAACACACGTGGACTTGTGTTTTCTTCATTCACACATGTTTAACACAGACTTTTCACAGTTTTTAACAGTGCCATAGTTATTTCCCGTCACCGTTTTCTCCCTCGTGGTTGTTTCTGGAGTGATTCACGCTTGAGTCATCTTTAATCGCTTATTCTCAAAACGCCATATTGCCAATCTCCCCTCGTTTTCCCCTGCCACCGCTACCCGCCCACTGCTCTGTACTTCGTTTTACAGTTTTATTTTCTTAATCTGATGCGCGTCGGATTTGGCAGCGCTGCAGAGTCATTTTGGTACAAATCCAGCGATCCATCAGAGGCGCCGACAGCTGCACGGCTCCTCGTCGTGATGATTAAAATGTCGAAATTATAACATAATGATCCACGAGTGTCATAGATTATAACTATATGGCAGATACAAGCACAATAGTTTAACACACAAACCCAAATTTAGGCTGCGTCTTCTCTCAAACTGAAAACACTCTGTTCCACCTTGTGATGTCATCATGTGGCGATACAGGAAGTGCTCCACTGTGTTTTTAAACTCCAAACGCCTTCATTTCTTCATTTCTTGCCACTTATCTCTACTGAACAAAAGGTAAAACGTAGATGTTAACTTGAAAACTGCCACTTTATGACATCACAAGGTGGAACAGAGTGTTTTGAGCTTTGGAGATGTAGACTAATAATAAAGGGCTCAAACAAAACACAACTGCTCACAAGAATCCATTTTGTTTGATATAAGATCGTTAAGACCCAGAAACGATCCTGGCTCAGAATTTAGAGAGTCCAGCTCCATCTACAGTTTAACAAGGATCGTACAACTTCAAAAAGGTAATATATAACTTTTCTGGTGAGGTACTTGCTTGTTTCCATGGATTTGTTATTCCTTTGCCAAGAATAATCCAGAGTAGGGCAATAATTCTCTCTTTTCATGGAGTTTAATGGCGGCTTGTGTCTTATAAAAGCAGCTACATTTTATAAAACACACATCTTCTGTAGAACAATCACAGTTTGTATAAAGAAGTGGACTAAGTATCATAGCAACCAAAGAGCCAATCAGGAGCGAGGCTGTTGAAGATAAGCCGCTTTCTTCCTGCCCGCATCGCTAGTTTAGCAGGGAGCAGGCTCGTAGCAACGCTGTCAATCAAACCCGTTGCTAACGCTAGCAACTTCTTGGGGAAAGAAGTCGCCTGATTTGTCGGTTATTAAAGTTCATATGTTGATTTACAGACACAATAGCGACATAAAAACACCAGGATCATGTAGAGCAGGTTAATACGAACATTTTAAAATAGCGAGTAGGAGAGAGGAGTAACAGTACTTCAATACAAAGTGAATTGGAGCCAGAGCCGATGGAGGCTAATGGTTGGTCAGCCATGTCCATTTATATTTACGGTCTTTTGCCATGTCTCATTTCGTCAAATGTGCCCTGCGTTTCCGTGGAGATCGGCCATGAACGAAGCAGCATCCGAGCAGACTTTGTCCACTTCGGTTTCCCATCATGCACCGCGGCTGACTTCTTCTACAGGAGAAACAAGGTATATCGTAAACTTATGTAATACTCGCTACAACTGGGAAGAAATCACCTGGGACGGTATTTTTGCCTGTTGATACGCAAAGGGAAAGATTAATTCCTTGTTTCATTCAATCTGAACTGAAATAAACGACTGCGACGACGACACCTTCACTCTTCTTCTATGAAATAATAAAGAATTTGAAATAAAACTAGTTGAATTGGGACAACGTTCTATTGGACAATATTATTTAATACAGATGGAGGCAGTTAAATGCAGATTTTTGTTGTAACATAGTGAGTTTTTGGGTCTAATCACTAATAGAAATGATCAGGCTCAACATTTGTCCATTTACCTTTTGCATATTTTACGTGATCAACAGGGAAAACTCTCTCCTGCCCCCACCTGGAAGTACAGCGTCATGACATTCTCCAATCTGAAATCCACCAACACATCTCCCAATAATAACCAACCTTCGAATATTAGAGCGTTGAACTGAAAGGTGACTCGTTTGAATCTTTTATGAGGTAACTTCTGCAGCTCTCGTTTGAAGTCGGACAGATGAATGCAGTAAATCAGCAACAAAATGCCGAAAAAACCTTCTGGGGGTGATTGTTTTGGAGAAAAAGAGACTGGTGCCGCAGACTTGAGCTTAATGTGATTGGCGTGTATTTTGAAGACTGCTGAAGTGTCCAGGTGCCCTCTTATCGGCTCCCCCTGGTGGCCGTGGGAGGCTGCGGTCTGTAATAGTCTCGTTATGGATGCTGGTTAAATTCATTATGAGAGAGAAGGGGGGGCGGGGCAGGGCGCGCTCGCTGTTGATGACATTCGACTGGCACAGGCCTCTGCAGGGGAGTCGTGTTTGTCATTTTCATTAGATTTCATTAGATAACACCTCGGGTTTCAGAAAAAAAATAAATGAAATGGTGTTTTGCACAAGATGGATTCTAACAATATCTTTGGCAGGGGAGGGGAGGTTGGACAAATGCCTCACAGCGAAACGTGGAGAAAAAGCATTATTAAAATTTGGTCTGTTGTGATTTGGACGACAAACAACAAACATTTCTCACTGAAGGTTAGAACACAAGTCAAAGACGAGTCAAAACCTCGTGTCTGCGCTGATATATTTCAGGTATCGCTCACCTCAGGCGCATTAACGTCTCGTCGGACTAAACCTGATTTGTTTTTGATGCATTTGAGTGAAATTTGTCTTGTCCCAGTCAGTGTTGGAAGAAATACTCCATTTTGTGAACTAAAAGTACAGATACTCAAGCAAAATACTCCATTTTGTTAAGTAAAAGTACAGATACTCGAGCAAAATACTCCATTTTGTGAACTAAAAGTACAGATACTCCAGCAAAATACTCCATTTTGTTAAGTAAAAGTACAGATACTCAAACAAAATACTCCATTTTGTGAACTAAAAGTACAGATACTCCAGCAAAATACTCCATTTTGTTAAGTAAAAGTACAGATACTCGAGCAAAATACTCCATTTTGTGAACTAAAAGTACAGATACTCAAGCAAAATATTCTATTTTGTTAAGTAAAAGTACAGATACTCAAGCAAAATACTCCATTTTGTTCAGTAAAAGTACAGATACTCAAGCAAAATACTCAATTTTTTAAAGTAAAAGTACAGATACTCAAGCAAAATACTCCATTTTGTTAAGTAAAAGTACAGATACTCGAGCAAAATACTCCATTTTGTGAACTAAAAGTACAGATACTCAAGCAAAATACTCCATTTTGTTAAGTAAAAGTACAGATACTCGAGCAAAATACTCCATTTTGTGAACTAAAAGTACAGATACTCCAGCAAAATACTCCATTTTGTTAAGTAAAAGTACAGATACTCAAACAAAATACTCCATTTTGTGAACTAAAAGTACAGATACTCCAGCAAAATACTCCATTTTGTTAAGTAAAAGTACAGATACTCGAGCAAAATACTCCATTTTGTGAACTAAAAGTACAGATACTCAAGCAAAATATTCTATTTTGTTAAGTAAAAGTACAGATACTCAAGCAAAAATACTCCATTTTGTTCAGTAAAAAGTACAGATACTCAAGCAAAATACTCAATTTTTTAAAGTAAAAGTACAGATACTCAAGCAAAATACTCCATTTTGTTCAGTAAAAGTACAGATACTCAAGCAAAATACTCAATTTTTTAAAGTAAAAGTACAGATACTCAAGCAAAATACTCCATTTTGTTCAGTAAAAGTACAGATACTTGAGCAAAATACTCCATTTTGTCAAGTAAAAGTACAGATACTCAAGCAAAATACTCAATTTTGTTCAGTAAAAGTACAGACACTCGAGCAAAAACAAATACTCATGTAAAAGTAAAAGTATCCCATGAAAAAGTACCCATTTAAAAATGTACTTAAAGAGGAAAAAATAGAAGTATTTTACACATATTTTACATTTGAGATGTAACAAAGCTTCAAATGTAGTGATTTATATACAGATTTGTGCTGAATCGATTGTTTTTTTCTTATCTCTTTTTATTTTTTATATTTGCTCACATTGTCATCATGATAAAAAAAAATAAAACTCTAAGTTCTATTATTTTTATTTTTATTTTTTTTTATTTTAGGCATTTATTTATTTTTTTATTATTATTATTATTTGCCCCAGATAAGCAGAAGAAAATGGATGGACTTTTACTCTAGTCCTGTTCAAAAATGTAGTAGAGTAGAAAGTACAGGTGCTGCTCTCAGATGTACTGAAGTAAAAGTCAAAATTATCCACTGTAAAATGTACTTAAGTAAAGTACAGATAACTAAATGTATACTTAAGTACACTACTTCACTCCTTCTACTCCCCGTCACTCGCCTCAGGACAGATGTATCACATAAGCTGCTGTAAAGGTCAAAATAAATCCGCTGCTGTCTGCGTCTAATTATGAAGCTTTTTATCGTCCAGTAATCAGGAAGTGCGTGTTAGCATCCCTGTTTTTACTTTGATTGACAGCTACAAAAACAACACCTTTATTTTGTTGCCAGATAAATGTTGTCCTTGCGCATTAAATCTGTCTCTGGATTTTGGATGAAGTTTAGTTTTGTTGACGGAGGTTTTCAGTTTCAGCAGTAATTTTAGTTTTTGTACTAAGTTTTTTCTCAAACAAACTTTTAACTGATATAAAACTTTATATTTAACTCTCATTTACCCAGTGGTGGAATGTAACAACGTAAAAGTAGTGATGTATTATACTTAAGTACACATCTTAAGTATCTGTACTGTCGATACTTTACTTTTACTTCAGTACATCTGAGAGCAGTATCTGTACTTTCTACTCCACTACTTTTTTGAACTGACTGGAAAGTAAAAGTATTTTTTTATCATCATTATATACCCAAATCTCTCCATTTGAAGCTTTATTAGATCAGAATCTGCGTGAAATCCTTCAACTTTTTACTCTCTAAGTTCATTTTTAAACAGGCACAAGTAACAATTTTGTGTGATACTTTTACTGAAGTATTTTTTGACCTTGTATCTGGACTTTGACTTATGTAACAAAACTGAGTACTTCCCACATCCTTTGGCCTCACACCCCTCACTATGACAACTTTATGTTTATTCATATTCAATAAATGGAAGCTAAATAAAAAACAAAAAAATACAATTAATATAAATGTTTTGTGAAAATGTGGCTGATTTAAGTGTCCGAAAATCCTTTATTTTTTCACTGAATCGTATTGAATCAATTTTAAATATATCGTATTGTACCTATGTATCGAGGGAAGTATCGTATCAGCAACTTCTGAACACCCACAACTGCATTTACCACAGACACACCAGAAAAACCACGAAACTGAAAAACGAAAACACTTTTACGTAAAGAGTCTTTAGTTTTTGTTCCATTTGTTGTGTAAAGTTTGTATCCTTCAAACATGAAAGTGAAACAACTTTTTTTTTTTGAAGTACACCAACTAATTAGACCAGAATACTTCATTTGTGTGGAGTTCTTTGAGGGTAACTGCTATTGTCGGCTGTGCCTTGATCCGCCTCTCAAACTTTCGATCTCCTTCGTCGCACCTGCTCCTCTCTCAATCCCTCGTTCTTGTTTTCTCGGCTTTGTCCTGTTGCAAAACCCGTGGCCTTCGCTCTGGATTATTAATCAAAGTACAGCAGGCCCTGGTTAGGCACTTGAGCTCAGCCTTCACTACTTTAGCTGAAGCAATCAATTAACTGCTGTTTGCGTTGTTTTTTTTTTCGTTTTTTCAGCGTGCTAAATTGTTCCCAAGTCACCCACAGACCTCCGCTCAAAATGTCAGCCAGATTAACAAAGAGAAAACCTGCGAGCACAAAGGGAGGTGTGGGCTCTTTTCAGCTGCACAGCCAGACAAAACAAATGATAATGCTCCGCCGGCCTCGGACTCAAAGTTCAGGACAATCTGCTAATCGCCAAGGTTACAGTCTAAAGAGCTTTTATACCACGTTATTCAACCAGGAAGTTTTCTCTCAGCTGTTCGTCCACGGATCCCAATGAGCCGAAATGAAGAAAGTGAAGCGTTTAAAATGTGCAATATGTTTCTCTTCAGATGAGCTGGTCCGTCACCTGCTCGTCTCCCTGGAGATATTAAACCTTTGCCTTTAATGTTCCACAGAATTGCTTTAAACTTCAATTCAATTATTTTTTGTAAAGCCCAAAATCACAGCAGCTGAACGAGATTTAACCAACAGAAAGTTTGAAAAACCAGCATTAACATTCATAGAAAACAAGTAAATGGAGGACTGTCCCACAGCGCCCCCTGTCCTCAGACCCTCCTCCTGCAGGAAGAACTCAAACAAACACAGTGGGAACAAGAGAGAAACCTCCAGGAGAAGAACAGTGAAGGAGAGACTCACTCTCATGGACTAAACCAGGACTGAACCAGGACTAAACCAGGTCTAAACAAGGACTAAACCAGGACTAAACCAGGACTGAAGCAGGACTGAAGCAGGACTAAACCAGGTCTAAACCAGGACTAAACCAGGACTAAACCAGGACTGAACCTGGACTAAACCAGGTCTAAACCAGGTCTAAACCAGATCTAAACCAGGACTAAACCAGGACTGAACCTGGACTAAACCAGGACTGAACCAGGACTGAACCAGGACTAAACCAGGACTGAACCAGGACTGAACCAGGACTAAACCAGGACTGAACCTAGACTGAACCAGGCCTAAACCAGGACTGAACCAGGACTGAACCAGGACTAAACCAGGACTAAACCAGGTCTGAATCAGGACTGAACCAGGACTAAACCAGCAGTAAACCAGGACTAAACCAGGTCTGAATCAGGACTGAACCAGGACTAAACCAGAACTGAATCAGGACTGAACCAGGACTAAACCAGGACTAAACCAGGACTGAACCAGGACTGAACCAGGGCTAAACCAGGACTGAACCAGGACTGAACCAGGACTAAACCGTCTGGGACTAAACCAGGTCTAAACCAGGTCTAAACCAGGACTAAACAGGCTGCAGTTGTGCCCAGGACTGATCCAGGCCCATTTGCAGATAAAGTTAAACTCTGTAGAGTTAGAGCTGTGGACGGTTCATCCAGGACAGAGTCTCTGGAGTAACTCGTCCTTCATCACCTGCTCTTCTCCAGGGAAATACACAAGTTTAGAACAGCAGTTTAAACTGTTTTATATAATTATTAGTGTAGATTTATATTAACATTTCATTTTTGGGGGTTTAACGCACCTAAATTCATTACATTATTTTATTTTTTTTTGTCTTTGGCCTTTTTACATATTGTTTCAACGTTTTAATTTACCAGCACAGAACAACATGATGTTTTTTGTTCATTAATAATCATAATTTTGTCTTTGGGCTGAGTTAACAGTAACATGATGAAACGTGGTGTAAGTTCTTTGTCTTCGCTGGTTCGAGCGGCTCTAAAGATGTTTTTACCATGTCCCCAAATCTGTACAAGATGATGTTTTGTACTCGCTCCCTCCATTATCTGAAAAAGCCTACGCATATTATGTGAGGATAAACGGCCGGGGATAAAACCTACTCCATCAGGCAAGACAATAGATGGAGCTACTTTTCCCAGTCGTAGAACAAGAATTTTTCCACCTTTTTCTTCTTTGATTGAAAGTTTTGAAAAGAACAACACCTTTATTTTGTTGCCAGATAAAAATCTTCCTTGCACATTGAATTTGTCTGTGGATTTTGGATGGATTTTGTTTTTTTGACAGAATTATTACAGTTTTCGACAGTAGCTCAGTTGGTAGTGTGTTTGTCTAAAGATCAGAAGGTCAGAGGTTCGATTCCTGCTCCTGACATTGTTGGTAGAGCGCTCCAGGGGCGTCAAACTGGGGGGTTAAAGAGTACTGTTGACCTGGGGCCCCTCACAAAGTCTGTAATATGCATTTTTCACAACACAATTCAAGCACAAGGTAATTCAAAGTGCTTTACAGAATTAAAAAAGACGTTAAAATCACCACACAACAAATCAAAACCTAAAAAAAATCACAAATAATCATTTTAAGATTATCATTAAAGATGAAAAGTGCAAGACAGTATGTAGTGCGGGGCCCCCAAGGTTGATTTTTACCTATAGGCCCTAGAATTATGACCATCTTTTGTGTCGTCGCAACAAAAGAGCCAATGTGGAGCGAATATGTAGAAGGTAACACCCACTTTTCGCTCATACTGCTGGTTTGACGGGGAGCGGGCGCTTAAACCTGTTGCTAACACTAGCGAAAGTGACTTCAGGGAAAGAAGACGCCTGATTTGTCTGTTATTAGTTCATATCTTGAGTTATAGACACAGTAGCGAAATAAAAACACCAAGATCATGTAGAGTTAATACAAACATAGGCAGGTGTTCTGGGCATGTCCCACCGGAGGAGCTGGAGGACGTGTCTGGGGTGAGGGAAGTCTGGGAGTCCCTGCTTAGACTGCCACCTGGCCCCGGATAAGAGGAAGAAAATGGATGGATTTTAAGATCAAAATGACGAGTCTGACAGCAGCAGTTACAGAGAGAGGGGAAACAGTTTTTTAATAGAAAGTGAATTGGAGCCAGAGTCGATGGAGCAGGAAGTGCGCACATGATCACTTCTTATTAGCAGGTTAGCTATGTCCATTTATATATACAGGCTATGGGTCAGATCCACTGTCCTATAGGTTGGCGGTGCGATTCCAGCTCCCACAGATCAATACTGTTCTTGTGTCCATGGGCAAGACACTTTACCACCTCGCCCCCAGTGTCTGTTACTCCGGTGTATGAACGTGTGAGTGATGTAAAGCGTTTTGAGTGTCTTGAAGGTGGAAAAGCGCTGTATAATAATGTTACCATTTACTTTCTGTATTTTTGCACAATTTTTAAAACCTATTCCATCGAGAAATACAATAGACGGAGCTACTTTTTCCAGCCATAGAGCAAGAGAGCATTTTCGTGACAATTTTTTAATCACAAAACAGTTCAGAGGATGGTAATTTTCCGTTGAAATCGTGCCTGGTTTGGTTTTCAAAGTAAAGTCATAATAGCTCTGCACATCGTGGGAGGCATAGATCCATTTACCAGGATTGTGTTAAATAACTGGAGTAAATACGGTGACAGTTGTTCTCTGAAACATTTGTAAAATTCAGTTGTCATGGCGTCATCCCCCGGGGTTGTTCCTGATGCCATCTTCATGATTGCTCATAAAGTCATTAGATCTGTAGCTTCTCCTTTAAGACGAGCTCACTGTAAACATGTGTCACAGGCAGAAGTGACGTTCTTTAATAGTTTCCTTAAACTGCTTTATAATTGGCCCATCATTTTGATCGAGCCTTGTTCAAAGCATCACGTTTAATCAGCGCTTTGAGCCATAAGAGCAATCTTTAGGCATCTGCTTCTTTAAATTACACAAAATTGATCCTCGTCAGCTTTAAGACATGTTTTAATGCTGTTACGTCCTCAAAAACAGACCTGGAGTTGTGTTTGTTTCATTCACCAGCTCGTAGTCCGTCTACATCTCTATCTGTTCCACCTTGTGATGTCATGAAGTGGTAGTTTTCAAGTTACCAGCTCCTTTTACCTGTAGCTCAGTAGAGATCAGACTGATTTCTCTCTGTAGTTTTTATACAGCTTGATATAGTCTGGTCCTTCGTCCTCCGCCGCGTCTAAAGTCAAACATAATCGTCCAATCAGATCGTTTTTTTCAGTGACACGTGAAACAAAGGAGCTCATTGGTCACTTATGATTTACAAATAAAATTACAAAACTACTTTAGTGCTTTGCTTATTGATTCTGTAGAAATCTGCCATGTTTTCAGTCCCGGAGATTTTTATTTTCCTTTATTTTTTCACGTCTGTTCCCTGATTGGTTAATGCACCTGTCAATCACGCCCATTCACATCTTTGTAAAGTTTGGAACAGGTTTCTATTCTGGATCCCAGGAGTATGAATGTGCATTGTGTTCTGTGTCCTGATTGGCTGAGGGACTGTAGACCATTGTGTTCTGTGTCCTGATTGGCTGAGGGACTGTAGACCATTGTGTTCTGTGTCCTGATTGGCTGAGGGACTGTAGACCATTGTGTTCTGCGTCCTGATTGGCTGAGGGACTGTAGACCATTGTGTTCTGCGTCCTGATTGGCTGAGGGACTGTAGACCATTGTGTTCTGCGTCCTGATTGGCTGAGGGACTGTAGACCATCGTGTTCTGCGTCCTGATTGGCTGAGGGACTGTAGACCATTGTGTTCTGCGTCGTGATTGGCTAAGAGACTGTAGACCATTGTGTTCTGCGTCCTGATTGGCTGAGGGACTGTAGTCCATTGTGTTCTGCGTCCTGATTGGCTGAGGGACTGTAGACCATTGTGTTCTGCGTCCTGATTGGCTGAGGGACTGTAGACCATTGTGTTCTGCGTCCTGATTGGCTGAGGGACTGTAGACCACTGTGTTCTGCGTCCTGATTGGCTGAGGGACTGTAGACCATTGTGTTCTGCGTCCTGATTGGCTGAGGGAAAGTGTGTGGTGAGGGGTTTTACAGACAAGAAACATATAGAATAACTAAAAAAATAAAGCTGACTACTTGATTTCACCTATTGCGGGTTAATTTTAGAACGTAACCCCCCGAAACGAGGGACCTGTAGATCAGAAAACAGCTTAATATGGCCCCTCTTCGTTTTCTTAGTTACAATTGGAAAATATTGGACATAAACAACAATCCCAGTGTTTCTGAAGCTTGTTGTAAAACGTGTTGGAATATCTTTTCTCGGGGAGAGAGGGGCTTCTTGACAGGACCTGGTTACAATGACAGTCTTTGTGTTGCCAGATCAAAGCTCCCATCAGGCTCCAGTCCACACACTAACACTGTTATCTGCTCTTACGCCAAAAAAGGGAAGCGCAGCTTTTTCACATTTTGTGCGTCAACAGAACGGCTCATTACTGTCGCTCAACACGTGACAAAAATACAGATGTTTTGAGCACAAATGTAAACTCAGTCATCGTAAATCCACCTATTAGCTTAGAGGAATAGCGCTAAGCTAGTTTGACATACGAGCAACAACAGGAGTTAATAATGTGAGAGTGTGTCCTAAGTGTGTTATGTATGTATATTATGTCATTATCGTGTTAGGTCCTCAAAAACAGACCTGGAGTCACACGTTTGAGTAACACTCTCCATTTACAGGTCAATCTACGCTCCTACCCTCACCTCTGCTCATGAGCTCTGGGTAATGATCGAAAGGACAAGATTGGCCCAAATGAGTTTCCTCAGCAGGGCGGCTGGGTGCTCCCTTAGAGATAGAGTGAGGAGCTCGTTCACACAGGAGGAGCTCGGAGTAGAGCCGCTGGGCATGTCCCACCGGGAGGAGGCCTCAGAGAAGACCCAGGACACGCTGGAGGGACTATGTGTCTCTGGCCTGGGAATCGCCTTGGGGTCCCACCGGAGGAGCTGGAGGACGTGTCTGGGCTGAGGGAAGTCTGGGAGTCCCTGCTTAGACTGCTGCCTCCGTAACCCGGTTCTGGATAAGCAGAAGAAAATTGATGGATGGAGTAACACTTAATTATGAGTCTGTCTCCACCTCCAAAGCTCAAAATGCTCTGTTCCACCTTGTGATGTCACGAAGTGGTAGTTTTCAAGTGAGCAGCAACTTTTTACCATTTGTTCAGTAGTAGATTGGCAAACCCAGGGCTGAAATCAGACAAATGATTCTAGTGAAGGTGGAGTTTAAAAACACAGTGGAGCACTTTCTGTATTACCACATGATGACATCACAAGGTGGAACATAGTGTTTTGAGTTTGAGAGAAGAACTCAGCCTAAATCTGCAGGGTTTGAGTGTTAAACGTGTGAATGAAACAAAAAAACACAACTCCAGGTCTGTTTGTGATGAGGAAACTTAACACAGATCAGAAAACAGTGTCATATGGGCCTTTTAAGTGTGACAAATATGTTCTGAGCACCCAGCGTCCACACGACATCGAAACACGACAGAGGGATGGGTGCTGTCTGCGACCTGCTCTCCCATCATGCACCTCTGCCCCTCCACTCTCACCTCGTCCTCAGAGGGCAGCGCACGTCCTCAATCCAGCGTCACATTTCGGACAGAGTGTTGGTGAAGGTCAGGTCCTGTCGCTCGCCTCAAGTTTCACCAATTTTTCAAAATGCTAAAAGCTGTCAACAAATGCCTCCAAATAAGACCCAAACCTGTCCAGATGTGGTTATCACCGCAGCATTTGTCATTTGAAGCCTGTTTGGGGCTAGAAATCTGATGTTTGGGAAGTGGAGTTGTTGTAAACCCGGGGTGATGGTCTCTGATGTGAGGATACAGTTATATTATGTCACAGCTTCAAATCAAACTTATCAATTTATTACAGAAACAAATCTTATATCCCTTTAAATTACAGAAAAGACACTGTTCCAGCACTTCTCTTTCTGTCCTGGGTTATGGACCTCGCTGTTTTGCTGATTTTTTTGGTGTCATTTTTCATGCTTTTTTTTACATCATTTAAACGTGCATTGTGTTCTGCGTCCTGATTGGCTGAGGGACTGTAGACCATTGTGTTCTGCATCCTGATTGGCTGAGGGACTGTAGACCATTGTGTTCTGCGTCCTGATTGGCTGAGGGACTGTCGACCATTGTCCATCAGTCTCCTCCGTGTCTCCTGTACAGTGCAGAATGTGTCAGACAAATTTACATAAATGTTGGATCAGTGTGACTCTGAAGTGCTGTATGTTTGCAAGTTTTCTCCCCGACAAAACCCACAATGTCGATGAAACGTTCTGCACCAACGAAGGTTTGAACTTTGTGTTTGAACAAGAGAGAAATGTGAGAAAATGTTAATGCCTGTGTGAGAAAAGTGTATAAAGTGTGTGGTGAGGGGTTTTACAGACAAGAAACATAGAGAATAATTATAAAAAATAAAGCTGATACTTCACAGATTTCGCCTCTACTTTGAACCTGTAGATTCACTCTTTCACTCAGACTTCGTTTCATAACAGGTGATAAATTTAAACCCAACAGCTATTATCTCCAGTTCCTGCCTTAAAAACCCTACTCAACCTTTAATGGCCCTCCTATTCTCTTCTCTTTGTTTCTTTCTGTTTGCTGTAGGTCTGAGGAATAATGTCTCAGGCCCCCATTCCTGTTTAAGGAACGATTGTAACGAGAACTTTTACTTCAAGATCTCATGATTGTACAAGTGTAAGTCCTGTCTGCACAAGAACGAAGATGGAACAAAGAGGTTTTGGGTATTTTCCTTCCTAAAAATGGAACATATTTCAAGGACATGCAAAACTGGATCCACTGGTGCCACTAATGCACTTTAATAATGTGGTGATACACATTAATAATCAAACCTGCTCTGGTTTTTAATGTTTTAAATGGACTCACGCACTTATTTTTGTTGTTTTTTTGTGGTATTTTTCTGTATTTGAACATGAAAAAGCGTCTGAGTGCTCTCAATCTGTAGAAACAAAGATACATACATCTATAGTAGAGTCTGGATATAAGCGTATTCAAACCTGGAGGTAACATCAATGTAATTATTAATTTTGAGCTCACGCCAAAACATGAAAACAGCCGTGTTCCAACATCGTAATTTACCAGCACAGAACCACGTAACGATCTTGTATTCATTAATAATCATAATTTTAGCTTTGGGCTGAGTTAAAATGATGAAATCTGGTGTAAGCGCTCTGCCTTCGCCGGTTTGAACGCCTTTAAAGACGTTTGTACAGTGTCCTTAAATAGATTCTGTACAAGAGAATCTAATAATTAATTAGTGTGAGCTGATAACACACAAAACAAAGATCTGCGGCGTATAGCGAACATTGGCTGGGCCTTTCTCCGCCGGCAGACACAGCCCTCCAACAAAGCTGCTATTTAAATCAATACATCCCTCATTACTGGTCCATGAATATTTCAACACTGTGACTATTACTTCAAATGAATAATTGAAGTGTTATATCAGTGCGGGTTGGCGGGGTTACACTGGGACCCCCGTTTTAATGCCATCCGCTCATTACGGCACTTTTTATAAGTCAGCGGAGGGGTCCAGCCCAGGTCCAGGTCGCCACGTCGTCCCCCGCCTCACGGAAAATGCCAGGGTCACCACTCAAAGCACGGACGGCAGAGGTAGCCGCCGCACCAATTAGCCTTGACATACAGATTGTACTAAATCACATCTGGTATAATAATGAGAGCCACGGCTGGATAAACCCGAGCGAGTCCAGCCGCTTTGAGCTCATTAGAATCAAAACGCCACGTGACCCAGAACTGTTAAAGCGACATAAAAGCTTATTACAGTGAAGGCAGTGCTTTTGTCTCATTAAAACAATGGCGTTTTTCAGTTGTCACGAGCAGATTTCAGTGGAATCGAGCGTTCGTCCAATGATCCGAAGTTTGACGATTCGAATCCCGTTCTCAGCGCAAACATCGTCCAAGGAAGAAGCAGTGATTTGCACAGTTATGATCCTTGTCTGCCCTCACCTGTCCGTGTCCGGAGCTGGGCGGAGTTCCTGGCTCCTCCCACACGCACCTGGAAACCATCAGCGTCAACTGCGGTGGATAAGAGGAGCCAGGACCAGACACTCGGGGACAGATCGTCCGCGTGTACTACTTCCATACTCTTGCTCGGCTTTTTGTAATGTTCCTTTTTTTCTGATTTTCCTGCTCATTGGATTTTTTTGCCACCTTCCAGACCCCGCTCTTTGGACCAGCTCCAGACCCTCGCCTCGGACCCCGCCTCCCTGCACCGGTACTGTTTCCCTCGTCTACGTCTCTGCACCTCTGTGTTCTTCCCGCACCCAGCTCCTCATTTGCTTGAACTATTCACTTAAACAAACACTGCTAAACCTTCCTGAGTTCCGCTTCTTTCGGTCCCCCTACCTGACGTTACGACACACATCGACTTGGCGTATCATTTATGTCAGATGCCCTGCCACACGAACCTCCAAACATAGACAGGACTTGCTCTGAAAGTCATGAAGAAATACAGTTTGGATGGTAACGTTAATCTTGTCCTCAGTTATAGTAGTTTGATTTGATTTGGTTAAGTTTGGTGCTGCGATTCCAGGTCTGTGCTGTTGTGTCCTTGGGCAAGACACGTATCCCACCTTGTGTCTGCATACGCTGGTGTATAAATGTGTGTGTGAGTGCGACCAAAATGTGACCTGTATGAATGTAGTTTTGATGCTGCTACTATTTTACCAAACCTCATAGACAGATAGCAGTGGTGGATGAAGTACTCAGTTTTGTTACTTAAGTAAAAGTACAGATACCAGGTCAAAGAAATACTCAAGTAAAAGTATCACATGAAAAAAGTCGACTTGACCCTTTAAGGACTGAGCACATTATAGACCCTTATAACTCACCTGGACTTTTTTTTTTCTTTTTTTAGCTATAAAAATCACGTTAAAGGAAGTATCAGCATGTACTTTTTGCCTTTTTTCACACATCTACCTCTATTTTACACATCCATCCATCTTTATCCATTCTTTTACTTTGCAGCATCAATCAAGTGTCAAGAAAAATATAAAAATGAATGTACTTTTGAGGAACTTTTATACAAGAAAACCATTAAAACAGGTCAGAAACTTACATAATTACACATTTGAACAATAATAATGATAATAATTGTACTTAGGGTTTGGTTTTTACAGCTCTATATAAAAAAAAAAGAATAAAAGTCAGCCGTTTATGCAGCTAAGACATTGATTTTACCAGGTCATATTTTTGGGAATTTCTATTAAGTAAAAGTATTAAAGCTCCTGTTTAAAAATGTACTTAAAGAGTAAAAAGTAAAAGTATTTCACGCAGGTTTTGAGATTTAATAAAGTTTCAGATGTGGTGATTTTGATAAAAAACTGAAACAATTGAATTGATTATTTTTTCTGTCTGTTTTTCTTTTCTTTTTAAAAAATAAACCTTTTTCAGCCTCACACAATAATAATAAAAAAACGAAACTTTTAATTTTGAGTCCTGTGGTGGAGTAGAAAGTAAACATACTGCTCTGAAATAAAGCGAAGTAAAAGTAAAAATTTGCCTTTTTAAACTGTACTTAAGTAACACACAAATACCTCAAATTTACACTTAAGTACAGTACTTTTACTTCATTACCTTCCACCATTGATACATAGATGAGCTTTAAGGGAAATTCAGCTCATGTTTAGTTCATGGTGATGTCGTTTGTGGAGTATTTCCAATATAATTTTCATTTTTTTGGTTGTTTTTTTACAATATGATGTTAGGATGATGAGAAGATTTGTTTTATGTCCCTGTTGGTCATATACACACAGTTTTTATCCTCCAGTGTGTACAAAACGAGCCATTGCAGTTGCAGTTTTCCACACAAAACCTATATATATTTTGATCCCGCTCTCACAAACCGACAGCGCCTATATGAAACCGCTTAATGTCGTCTTTTTTCCTAGATCCCAGATTCCTCCCCCTTATCTTCAATCAGCTCGTTCTCTCTTTGAAGGATCAACGCAGGGAAGGAAAGGGAAAAAAAAAAAAAAAAAAAAATCCCGCATTCGAGGCATCATGAGCCGACCCGAGTAACAGCACAAACAGAAATCAAACTGACGTCTAAATTATACATCAAATATGAAAAGAGTCGGTTTTAACCTTTGGGGATTTCCACAGGGACAAGTCGACTTCCAGCCCCAGAGAACTTCATCAGAATCGAGAGAAGTCGTTTAAATGATGAGCAGAGCTGAGTCTGAAGTAACAGCGGCTCAAACTTTACTAATATTGAACTGCTACTAGTACTGCTACTACTACTACTACTACTACTACTACTACTACTACTACTGCTACTGCTACTACTGCTACGACTACTACTACTACACCAGGTCAAACTGAGTGTTTACTACTATTAAACTGCTACTAGTACTGCTACTACTACTACTACTACTACTACTCTGCCTCCTACTGCTACTACCGCTGCTTCTACTACTACTATTAATCTGATACTAGTTCTGCTACTACTGCTACTACTACTGTTACTGCTACTACTATTAAACTTCTACTACTACTGCTACTACTACTACTACTACTACTACTACTACTACTACTACTACTACTACCACCACCACCACTATTACAACTGCTACTGCTACTACTACTACTACTATTAAACTGCTGCTACTAATGCTACTACTGCCACTACTATTAATCTGATACGAGTTCTGCTACTACTACTACTGCTAGTACTGCTGCTACTACTGCTACTACTACTACTACTGCTACTGCTACTACTATTAATCTGATAGTAGTTCTGCTACTACTGCTACTACTACTGTTACTGCTACTACTATTAAACTTCTACTACTACTGCTACTACTACTACTACTACTACTACTACTACTACTACTACTACCACCACCACCACTATTACAACTGCTACTGCTACTACTACTACTACTATTAAACTGCTGCTACTAATGCTACTACTGCCACTACTATTAATCTGATACGAGTTCTGCTACTACTACTACTGCTAGTACTACTGCTACTACTACTACTACTACTACTACTACTACTACTACTACTACTACCACCACCACTATTACAACTGCTACTGCTACTACTACTACTACTACTACTACTACCCCTGCTGCTACTACTGGTACTACTGCCACTACTATTAATCTGATACTACTACTGCTACTGCTGCTACTACTTCTGCTACTACTACTACTATTAAACTGCTACTATGATTACTACTACTGCTGCTACTACAATTACTCCTGTCAAACCTTCTTCCACGTGGACAGGTTTAGCTCTGAGTCATTAACACAGTTTTGATGGAAACCGTTCATGTTCTTCAGATATTTCTGTGTGATTTGAACTTTGAGATGAGACTCTGTGAGTGAGTTTGTTAAGAGAGACGTATTTACTGAGTGGAGGCGGAAATAAAGACAACTCTGAACGAACATGTCGAGGTAAAGACATGTCACTAACAGCAGTCTGCACATCAAAACTGATATTCTGATGAAACTATTATGGTAAAGGTTCACGTGGTTCAGGTTCACTGGGGCTGAGGTGGGTTAAGTGTCTTGCCCAAGGACACACCAGCATTTATCTTCAGGAGCTGGAATTGCCCCAACCAATGATATTTATGTTGAAAATGGGATTCGAACCACCAACTTTTGAGAGGAAAACGTCACTGATCCCATTTATTTGTCATTTGTTCTCTGCATTTGACAGCTCTGTATTTATATTTTATTATATTTTCAAAAAGAAACATTCATTCTGTAATAAGTTGATTTCCTTGCTGCCTTTAAATAGTAAATTGCCACTTTTTTTTCCACCTTTATGTCTCTCAAAGCGCTTTACATCAAGAAAACACTGACTTATTCACTCATTCATTCATACATACACACAGACACTGATGTATGAATGTGGTTAAGTGTCTTGCCCAAGGACACAACAAGCAGTATTCGCAGTAGTTTTGAGGAGTTTTGCGCATCCAAAATATATATAATTTAGATTTTTATTTGAATGTTTTTTGCTTAAACCGATATTTAGACCAACACATATTTTACAGCAAAAAAACTCAAATTTAAACTGTGCTTGATCCATATTTTCTGTCAGTTTGTCTCTTTAAACAGAAAAAATCCCTCACAATAAGATAACGATCCTTCTCCCTGACACTTAACAGGTCTGAGCTGAGGTCGTGACCCGCCCTGTGTTTCTTTGAGACTCTTAAACTCATTTTCTTCGTCTTCTTTCTTCTCGTTCCTGGAGGTGACTGAACGAGGAGGACCCATTTCACTCACAAATGCTCATTCCCAGTGTTTCTCTCAGACAGGTTATAATTTCACCATAATTACCTCTATTAACAGGAGTTGCTCTTGTGACACTGGAGAGCGTAATGACATACCAGGGAGGCGGATAGCGACGCATCACAGTAATCCTCTTTTTTAAACCCACCACTGTCTGTCGTCAAAGAAGTCATTTACTCAGATCATTTATATGTATGAGATCTAATAGAAGTGCTAATGTCTTAAGGGACACACAGTTTGATATCAGTAATGAAGAAGTGGAGGCAGGACACTCATAATGTTTCATAGTGGCATTATTCAGGTCAGAAAATATTAGAGTGAATGTGAAAACTCTTTAGAAGGCTGCGTATACTGCCCACGCCTCTTTCATATTATAATACTGCTTCTGTTACGACGATTATTACTATAAACAGTCGCAGTATTTCAACCATCATCAGTCACCAGGGGCGGTTCTGAGCTGAATGAGTCCCAGGGCAGGACGTCTCCATGGCCCCCCTTCTTCCTCCTGCAAAATGAAATATTATTTTTGATGTGTTATTATTGGTTTATATTTTAATATCTTGTTTTATTATTAATCAACAATAATGAATGAATTAGTAATTATCTGAAACGTGAGCCCCCCAGTCTCCCTGTTAGCTCCACCCCTGGACATCTCTTTGCCGACGCAGCTGTAGAAGCTCGAAAACGTCACTTAACAAACTTCTATGAGGACTCAGTCTGCGCTCATGTTTTAGAATCAATTTAAAGTGTCCTGTGTCCCGAGATCATGAAGGAAATACACTGTTTGTTTGCGGTAAAATGCGTTAATTGTGTCATACAGAAATGAACGTCATTTTACATTAAGAACAATAAAAGTTGCATCTCTACAGGTCTCCACGGGTCCACACAGGTTGTCCACAGGTCTACATAGGTTTACACAGGTTTACATAGGTCTCCACAGGTTTACATAGGTCTCCACAGGTCCACACAGGTCTCCCCAAGTCTCCACAGGTCCACACAGATCTCCAAAGGTCTCCACAGATTTTCCACAGCTCTCCAAAGATCTGCACTGGTCTCCACATGTTTCCACAGGTCTCCACAGGTCTCCACAGGTCTCTACAGCTCTCCACAGTTCCCCACAAGTCTCCACAGGTCTCCACACGTCTCCACAGGTTTCCACCGGTCCACACAGGTCTATACAGTTCTCTACAGCTCTCCACAGGTCTACAAAGGTCTACACAGGTCTCCACAGGTCTACACAGGTCTCCACAGGTCCCCACTGGTCCACACAGGTCTACACAGTTCTTTACAGCTCTCCACAGGTCTACACAGGTCTCCACAAGTCCACACAGGTCTACACAGTTCTCTACAGCTCTCCACAGGTCTACACAGGTCTCCACAAGTCCACACAGGTCTACACAGTTCTTTACAGCTCTCCACAGGTCTACACAGGTCTCCACAAGTCCACACAGGTCTACACAGGTCTCCACAGTTCCCCACAAGTCTCCACAGGTCTCCACAGGTCTCCACTGGTCTCCACATGTCTCCACTGGTCTACACACATCTACATAGGTCTCCACAGGTCTTCACAGGTCTCCACAGGTCTCCACAGGTCCACACAGGTCTACACAGTTCTTTACAGCTCTCCACAGCTCTCCACAGGTCTCCACTGGTCTCCACTGGTCTCCACAGGTCTCCACAGGTCTCCAAAGGTCTCCAAAGGTCTACACAGTCTCCACAGGTCTCCACAGGTCTCCACAGCTCTACAAAGGTCTACACAGTCTCCACAGGTCCCCACAGGCCACACAGGTTTCCACAGATCCACACAGGTCTCCACGAGTCCACACAGGTTCTCCACAGGTCTCCACAAGTCTATCTTCATCCACCAAAAAGTGTGGAAAATCTCATGAGCAGCTGAGTGTTGTTCACTATTCCCTAAGGTCCATGATCTATATGTTTTTATACATCTTGGTTTGGCCAGGTTCAGAGCAGCAGCAGGTCAGTGGTTCAGCTGTGCTCTCTTATTACGGTCAGCTCTGCCATTGATTAGACCACATACTGTAAGCCTAAAGGGGGCGCCATGCAGACTATAGCGTGTAGGAGGAGAGGCTGTGTGACAGATGCACAGTGTGTTGTGTTCCTGCCGCCTCTCGGTCAATGCCAGCTCTTATTTAGTACATCTTAATGCTTTTTAATGTACTGTTTTACTTATATATTTATTTTGCTGTCACGTTAATCAAAAATGTGCCACATAAAGTGTATTTGATTCGCTCCTGAGGTTCATGGAGAACTTGATAAATAAACTAAACATTGAGCAGCCAGGTATCAATAAGATCTGATTGTACCTTAGAACATGCCCCGAGCTGAATGTGGCTAATCACTGGGCTAACGATCATTCCTATTGGCTGCTCCACATTTCCTTTACAATCCAGCAGGTAAATGGTAGGTTGCTGTTTAAGCACTAATGTACGAAGTGCGTCAGAGAGCTATATGTTTACGCTTCTGCACAAAAAAGATCATTATGTCTCAAAAAGTGTCCATTTGCGCCGTTATATAAGCAGCATTCATACTTATTTGAAGAAATATCAAATAATAAACTGGTGGTTTTTCCAGAGCAGAGCATGTGTTCCTCATTTCATATTCACTCTGCATGTGGAACTACTTCAGTTTGTATTTCAAGTCTTGCTTTTACATTTGGGACAGCCCACTCATCCCAAAAATTGGAGGTTCAAAAACAGAAAAAAAACTTTGTAGTTAAGTACAAGTTGGTAAGACAGGCAGTTGAAAGAAACATTGTGAAATCAGAGTGTGGGAGTGATATTTCAGTTTCTGTCTGAGAACCTTGTTTCGTGGCGTGTTAATTTACCATAGACTAAAAACATACTTGGGCTTTTGAATATTTTAAGGGCTCCGGCTACAAGGAACCTATAGACAAGAGGGGGAGGGACCAAGGGGAATTATGTACAATAAACATGGAATAAATGAACAAACTGAACACATCTCCTCCTCCTCCACAATCGGCATGAAACTGGGTCCAGTCCCAATAACAGTTCTGCAGAGTAGTTTGGACTGACTCTGTAATAATTATAAGTACCATCAGAGGGCAGTAGCGTGCACTAAAAATGGAACATGGCTTTGTCTTTTTGTCTCCTCGCGTCTCACTTTAGTCCAGCAAGGCCACCTCAGAGTCTGACTTTGACAGGAGCCGTAGCTGTTCTACGGCTCCTGCCCCTTTTCTGTCACCTGGTTGTATTCACGTCATCTGGCAGTATTTCTGATGCCTGATATTGCACTTATTTATGGCACCTGTCAGATAACTGTGGACCTGACGTGGTACCAGTTGTGTCACCATAGACTGGATAAAGAAGTGAGCTAAGGGAGTGACGTCACCCACAGCGTCCGGCTCAAGCCAAAGCTCACTGAGGCTCACGGGGCGAATTTGGTTTGGTAATAATAATAATAATACTATAATAATACATTTTATTTATAACGCACTCTTCATTCCATAGAATCTGAGAGAGCTACAATAAAATAAGAACTTTTAAAGGCAGCACCTCTGGTTTTGGCGGGGGACGGGTGTTTAGCAACGCTGTCAGTCAAACCTGTTGCTAACGCTAGCGGGGGCGACCTCGGGGAAAGAAGGCGCCTGATTTGTCTGTTATTAATGTTCACAACTTGATTTATGGATAAAAGAGCAAAATAAGAACAAAACAGCAGGATCACATAGAGCAGGTTAACACAGGTTTTTAATAGTGAACTGGAGCCAGAGTCAGAGTCACTTCCTGTTTGGAACGTGGCAGCTAGCACGTTAGCTTTGTCCATTTTTATACAGTCTATGCACGTGACAGGCCAGAATTTGCGCTATAAATAGTAAAAACTCATGCACTAAAGTGTCAAACTGTACTGCTAACTTAAAAATAATGAAATGTAATGAATAAAGAGCCTGCGAAGTGAAAGTATAGCCTTTAATTAAGCTATCACCAAGGAGGCAGGGTGATGCCGTAACCAGTCAAACTTAAAGGTCGGATCTATGGAGAGGTGACCCCGCGCTTAGTAATTGTGCATATTTTCAAGGGATTTTTGAGCTATAAAAATACACGTAATTACTGTAAATGTTAGATAGAAGTCTAAAGCCAAACTGCTGAACATTCCAGACGCTCTAATGCAATACAGTCTCCATGGAAATAAGCCCCTGCAGCAGAAAACACAGTGCATCTTTAATGATTAGAGTCATATTATTTTATTTACAGGTCCATGCAGGTCTTTGGAGGCTGGAGCACCTATAGAAAACGCAAAGACTGAAAAATTAACCACTCTGCCGTCCAGCTCCCTGTTACTTTACTTTTTGACGAGCCTGTTACATGGACAGTTCACATGATTCATTTATTTTGCGTTGGCTACCTAGATCTTAAAAAAACTAAAGAAGAAATTTTAATAAAAACCTCTTTGGGGGGTTAAGCATCTCCACTTTCTAAATTACAACCACAGACTGTGTAAAGAAGTCGACTAAGTGAGTGTGACGTCACCCACAGCGTTCGGCTGCAGTCAAATTAAGCTAATCGAAGCTAGCAGTTGTAGCGGCTAATTTGGGAGGTGATACATATATCCATATTTGGAATTTCAGTCATATTAAAGAGCCAATCCGGAGCGAAGTTGGTGAAGGTAAAGCCCCCGCTCGCACCGCTGGTTTAGCAGGGAGCAGGCACTTAGCAACGCTGTCAATCAAACCTGTTGCTAACGTTACCAGGAGCGACCCTGAGGAAAGACGCCGCCTGATTTGTCTGTTATTAATGTTCATATCTTGACTTACAGACATGAGCGGGTTAATACGAACATTTTAAGACCAAACGACGAGCGTAATGGCAGCAGTAACAGAGAACGACTTTTGGAGCGTGGCGGCGGCTAGCAGGTTAGCTATGTCCATGATTGCAACCTTATAATCTTCTTAAAGCTCTGCACATCTCCAGTGATAAAAGTCGACTTTTCAACAATTCAGTCTACATAAGTTTTCATTAAATTTACATCACGGCCGAGTGTTTTTCCCTCCCCTCTCAGCACGCAGAAGAGATGAAACTAAAAATACAGACGTAGCCTAAAAACCTACTTTACAGACGTTTCATTGTAAGAAGAACCTAAACATTTTGACCTTGCACTTTCACTTTTGTGTGTGTGTTCTGTGTGTGTAAACCTCTTTAGCTGTGATGCATTCATATCCTCTGCAGCAGAATGTCCTACGCCTACGCCCATAGTCGCAGCGGAAGTCACTTATCTGGATGTGTCCCTCCGCGGCCTCCTCGATATCGCTCCATCGCCGTGTCCGAGGGCCCCAGTGAATGACAAACGGTGGCGTTCTCGGTGGATCAATGCCTCATAAGTATAAACCAATTTCCTTCACAAAGTGCACTCTGGGAAATAAACAGGCCCGAGGAAACTGATACCATGTGCGCTCCGGTCGGCCATTATTCATCTTAATGTTGCGAAACTTTGGCACGTTCCCCCATGCGTCTCGGTCTGGGTTAAAGAGTCAGCGTCACTTTAGAATAATGGGGGATCGAATAACTCAAATGTTGATTTATTTGGATGTAACGAGTGCATTAAAGTGTCCTTTTGGGAGTCAGATTGCTGCTGTAGCTTCTTTGTTTGTCGGTCTGGACAGTCATATTATAAAAAGCATTAGTCTGTTTGAAATCAGTTCAAGTTCAAGTGTAAGAGAAAGAATCATAAGACATTAGGCTGGAGTTTTAGAAGATTATCCAGTAACTTTGAGCTGTATTTTGACTGTTTGTGTTCCTATGGCTGAGTACATTTCCATTATTAACGGTTGGTGGTTCGAATCCCTCGACTTAAACATGATTGATTGAGAGGTCAGACCCACATACACCTACACTGGTGCGTGAATGGGTGAGCGGTTCCTTAATGTAAAGCGCTTTGACTGCCTTAAAGGTAGAAAAACGTCTGAGAAAAACACAATCACCTACCACCTATCCCCGCCCACTGCTCTCTACGTGCTATTCTTTAAAAAGGAGTCATGCACAAAGGGTTAAAACAGTTAATAATAATAATAATAATGAATTTTATTTGTATTGCACTTTACATTTCAAGGAAATCTCAGAGTGCTACATATACAAAACACCATATAAACAGAGAAAGTAAAAACATATAAAATACATTACAATTGAATATACATTCTAGATCTTAAAATAATAAAAAATAAAGTTACATCGCCATTTAACAAAGCTAAAGTTCAAATCTACTGCTTCTTCTTCTTCTTTAAACTTTTACATCTCTGGATATTATTAAAAACCGATGGGAACAGGATCTAGGAGTAAACTTGCCAGCTGAAGATTGGGGCAAAATTTTGAAACAGGTCCACACTTCATCAGTCTGTGCCCGGCATGGCCTATTACGAAATATTACATCGAGCTCACTGGTCAAAAGACAAACTAGCGAGGAGGTTCCCCAACACTGATCCAACCTGTAGCGGTGTAAAATAACAGAAGGTACAGACTTTCACACAGTCTGGAGCTGCACCAAACCGGTCCCTTTCTGGACTCAAGTGTTCAAGATGTTTCCAGGCACGTTAAGGCTTCCCTTAGACCTTCATCCAGTGACGGCTCTTTGGAGATATGTTGAATCTTTACCCCCTGAACAAACCCCAACAAGACTGTGTCCTACTGCACACTCTGGAAAAAAGCACTGCCTCCGTCACACTCACAGTGGAGTCTATATCTTATGAAAATGGAAAAGATCAGACACACTCTTAATGGAGGTTCCAATAGTTTTTTTGTTGTTTTTTTAAATCTGGCAACCCTCTATTAAATATGCAAAAGAAAAATTGGATATAATAATTTGATGGAAGCCCTGTATCATTAGTTTTACAGCTGGGGTTGTATTGAATGCGTGTAATTATTATAAAACCTATTTGTTTCTTTTTATTGCCTATTTATGTGGGTTTTTTTTTTTTTTTTTTTTTTTTTTTTTTTACCCATTTACTTACTATTCAGTTTTATTCTATTTAGTTAGGATCTTTGGGGTCCTCTGTGTGGGATGGTCGGGTTCTATGTTATGTTTATGTATAACTTTTGTCAAAATGCTTTTTGGTATAACATGAAAATCGTCATAAATAAAGTGTTAAAAAAAAAAAAAAAAAAAAAAAAAAAAGGACCTGAATGCATTTGGACAGTGACACTTCCAGGGAAAAGAAAATACAAACTAAAATCTGACTTTTTATGATCCTCTACAAACACTGGCCTCATTTAAACTATAACCTTTAGAAAAAAAAAAAAAACAAAAAAAAAAAACTATCTCAAAGTGTAACAGGATAAATATCGAAAAAACATTTTGCACAGCGTAATCTTTAGAATTGATCAGATGGAGGGTGTTTGAACGGGGTTAGTGAGCAGGGCACAGTCGTTAGTGCTCTCTTAAGACCATTGATTTATTAAATTGGATTTGGATTACTTAAATTCAATGAACGCAGAATTAATCTCCAGTCTGGGAGTGAGCACGACCCATTCGGTGGCCCACGTTTGGTCCAAACTCACTGGGATTATTCCAGTCTCCATAACAGGAGGATTAGTAGAAAGTATATGAATAAATGAGCGAATGTGGTTAGTATTGTTGAGTTGTCCATCTTCAAATTTGTCTGTCTAAACCCTGCATTACTCTACATCCCATAATGACCATAATTCCCTTTACAGAAACACTACACCGCTCTGTACATGTGGTTAGGCCTCAAACACACACAGAACATATGGAAATAATTATTTTAAGTGCCGGCTCTTGCAGCATTCTTCGATCTGTCAGCGAAAAAGTCCGATGGCGTTCTCCGATTTCACTCCTCGAAAACAACCAAACTGCCTCCACTTATGAGTCGTGAAGTGTTGGCTGATTGCACTTACTTAAGCTTGATGCCACTGCACCCTCTGGAAAAAAAATAACACTCGCTGCAACAAATATGTCTGATTTGCCAACACCGGACCGCTTCACCTGTAGTATTAAAATCTCAATCCTATTTCAGTCCATGTAGCTGTGCAAACATACTCCCCGCTGATGCCAGTGATAACACAGGGACGAGACGTAGCCTGGATCGTGATAAACGGCATGACACTGGCAGGGATTCGATAAAGCCTAATGCAATTTTTGAAGATATAAATTTGAGCTTTTATAGCCTTTGTTTGACGTGGATAACAGAGCACATAAAATACAGGCAACAGGCTGCGTTTGGAGGCCAGACCTGGGCAGTGTAAGTCGTGTCGTTGGCTGTCACTTTAGACTTCAGCAGTAAAAGGATGTAACCTACTGAAAAATAATTGAAAAGGAGTTTTAAGAGCAAGAAACAAGCAAAGGTGGAAGAAGTACTCAAATGTGTTACTTACAGAGCAAAAAAAAAAAAAACTCAAGTAAAAATATCATGAAAAATCTACTTCATTTTCTTTAATTTATTTATTCTTTCTTTCTTGATTTATTTATTTCGAGCACAGGTACACCTAAAGCACATCTCACAATCTGTTCTTATATAAGTTCGACAAAGAGTGGGAAGAAGAAAACTTGTCAAATCTCACCCTTATCTTCCATCAGGACACAAATCAAACGCTCTGTTTATGCTTCCAATTCCACTGAAGGAAAAAAAGAAAAGGGAAAGGAGGGAAAAAATACATATCTACTTATACACATATACACACATATATTAGTTAGTTATATTTAGTTTTAATGAACGTGATGCATTATATTTATCATTTATATAAAGATTGAAAAGTATGGGCCCTAACATTGACCCCTGGGGAACACCACGAGCAATGCCATGGTCTTCAAGTGAGTTTTCTCCCTTTTTAACATACTGGACTCTTAAGTAATCTCATAGCCAGTGTATTTCAGTAAAAAGTATTAAAGTACCGCTTTCAAAATGTACTTAAAGAGTCGACAGTAAAAGTATTTACTGCAGGTTTTGAGGTTTTATAATGTGGTGGTTTTGATACAGATTGTGCTGAGTTTTGTTCAACAGAAACAATTAAATCAATTGTTTTTCCAGCTGTTTTTATTTGTATATTTTTCTTTTCTCACATTATGAACATCCTTTTCAGTAGGTCTCAGAAAATAATTTAAAAAATACTTTTACTTTTCAGTCCTGTTCAAAAATGTAGTGAAGTAAAAGTAAAAAGTATCCACTGTAAAATATACTTAAGTAAAGTACAGATACCTTGTTTCCTTCCACCACTGGAAAGAGAGAATATAAAACTTTCAAAACTCTGCTTGTACCTTTTGTCCAAAAAAAAAAAAAGTTAAAAAATTGTATTCAAACAAACAAAACATACAATTAAAATGAAAACAAATTGGGATCACTTTTTAACAAACTGGTGAAAGAGACGTTATGTAATATGCACTAATGAATCATTTTGAATTTCAGTCTCATTATGCTACTACTGTGCTATAAAGGTAAAGCTACACTGTGGGGCTTTACCACACTTCTGAGCATTTGATAGATGTGTTTTTTGTTATACCCAAAGAAACAACAATTCCACAGAGACAAGAAGCAGGAGGAGGAGCCGCTGTAAGAGTCACTTTTGTGAAGATGCAGACCTGCCTGCAGCGAGGACGCATGTTTCCCCACATTTTTCAAGATAATAATAATATCCAAAATGAAAAAAAAAAAAAAAATGAAGACAGTGAAGTTGTGGTGGGGCTTTAAGTGCTACCTGAAAACCATCAATCATCTCAGTCTTTGTATTGTATCGTTTTTGGACTCTCAGAGATGCTTCACACTGCAGTTTCTACCATTCACTCGTGATGATAACGCACTAATGTAGCCACAGCTGTCCCGGGGCAGACTGATGGAAGTGAGCCTGCCGATCGACCACGACCAACACTCACACACCACATTCATACCAGGCAATGCAGCAAATGTCATGCCAAGGGACGCAATACTAGTTTTTGCCACTTCTCAGAGGTCAGCGGTTTCATCCAAATACTAACCAGACCCAACTCTGTTTAGCGTCAGATTAGCTCGTAGATCTTAAAAACAAGAGCAAGCATGACGCCATTTACTGTCTACACTGAGCAGACCCGGACGTCCTCGCCTTTTATCGCACAAATTCATGATATGTGCCAATTATGCGCTGAAAACTAGAGCTTTTTTACACACGATAAACAAAGCGTCCATGGCACATACGCTAAAAGCACTTGATCTCACACAAGAGCCATCCCTCCTGAACCTCCCACTTAAACGTTCCAGCGGTGCTAGCTAGCGTTTCCCTCTGACGAGAGCTCTCCTCCGCTCGTGAATCATCTGAACGCTGTGAGATCGTTTAATACGCTGGAGATGGCGATTAACATGTGCAGTCAATTCAGGTTAGGCACCTCTTTGATGCCAGCCGGGAAGAAATGAGAGGCAGCAGAAAGGAGGATACAGGGCAGACATTAAATAAAAGCAGAGGCAGAAAGGAGAGAGCGAATCCCTAATAACCGTGTGTTAGCAAAAAGCTCTCAATTAACTCGCCAGATATTAGCCCGATTTTAAAGCACAAAGAGCGCTGTGAATGGGCAGACACTATCAATACTGCATTTAGCGCCACAAAGAAAGCCGAGGGGAAAAAAACGGTATTGTGTGTTAAAAGCTAGCCCTAATTTTGCTCGTTTTGTCCGGTATTGACATCACATGGGAATTGTTGAAAGCAGATAAATACGGGTAGTCACTGTGGTCAATGGTCATTCTGATGGAAAGTCCACACTGACAAAGAGCAAAAAGCTAACTATGGAACTCAAGAGTGATTAGAGGCTGAGGACACAAACGTTTGGGTCTTTTTGCCGGGAAAATGTGATATATTTTCTTTCTAACTGGACAATTTAGCCACTGCAGTCACAAATATATACAAAATATACAGTATACATATATATTTGTGAATCTCTCTGGTGGATAATCAGGGACAGGTATGGTATTCAGCCGTATCAAAGCAAATATGGCTCCTTACGAGGAAAAAAAAGAATATATAAAGGCTTACATAGCACTTTTCCACCTTCAAGGCCCTCGAAGTGCTGTACATCACTCACACATTCATACACCACGCAGACACCAGGGCGAGGCGGGGTAAGTGTTGTACTGCTGTACCACTGATGAGCAAATTCTGAACCACCAACGTTCGGATCAGAGGACGAACGCTCTACCAACTGAGCCGCTGAAAGGAACAAAATATCAAGGGACTGAAAAACATCGAAGATTTTATTTCGCAGAGTCAGTGAGCAAAGCACTCAACAAAATGACCATCCATCCATCCATTTTCTTCCTCTTATCCAGCTGGGTCTAAGCAGTCTAAGCAGGGACTCCCAGACTTCCCTCACCCCAGACGTCCTCCAGCTCCTCCAGTGAGACCCCAAGGCGTTTCTAGGCCAGGTGAGAGACATAGTCCCTCCAGCGTGTCCTGGGTCTTCCCCGGGCCCTCCTACCGGTGGGACATGCCCAGAACACCTTCCAGGGAGGCGTCGAGGAGGTATCCTGAACAGATGCCCGAGCCACCTCAGCTGCTCCTCTCGACATGGAGGAGCAGCGGCTCTACTCCGAGCACCTCACTGTATCTCTAAGGGAGCACCCAGCCAACCTGCAGAGGAAACCCACTTCAGCCGCTTGTATCCACGATCTTCTTCTTTCGGCCATTACCCAGAGCTCATGACCATAATTGAGGGCAGGAACATAGATTGACCAGTAAATCGAGAGCTTTGAAATGAAAAAAATTGATTGGATGGTTGTGTTTGACTCGAGGGGCGACAGATGGAGTCATGACCAAACAAAAAAATGCGGATTTCTGGACTTGACAGGCAATACATTTGATATATTTTGGTGTGAAAATGGGGTAACAATATTCACCAAGTCGTCAGGTCTTGGTAACAAACATGTCATTTCTATTTTACACTGCAGTGCTTCAAATAACAAGACCTGACTATTTTATTGCACAGAAGTCCCTTTGCAGTTGCTTAATAGCCAGACATGAATAGACAAAGTGGTTCTAAAAGTTGTCTTATGTCCTCGTTCTCATTTAGAGCAGATATTTTTGCTTCTTCACCTCAGATAACGTACCATGAGCTTCCTTTGGGTAAATACCTCATTGTTTTAAAGGTCAGGTCCCAAACACTGATTTATAACTCATGCAAAAGGCCAGTTGCTCTTAGACAAAACTGTTGAGCTCATTAAACAAAGACAGATCACTCATTTGTGTTATAAATATCAGCTGGTGTGTGTGTGTGTGTGTGTGTGTGTGTGTGTGTGTGTGTGTGTGTGTGTGTGTGTGTGTGTGTGTGTGTGTGTGTCACTCACAAAAGGACAACCTGATCATCAAAAACAGTGTGTTAAAAGTCTAATGTCTCTATCAAATATCTGCAAAAGGATGTTTGTTAGTCCTGGACCCATCTGCAGTCTGTCCGTTCTGGATTAGTCCTGGATTAGTCCTGGTTTAGTCCTGGTTTAGTCCTGGTTCAATCCTGGTTCAGTCCTGATTTAGTCCTGGTTTAGTCCTGGTTTAGTCCTGGTTTAGCCCTGGTTCAGTCCTGGTTTAGTCCTGGTTTAGTCCTGATTTAGTCCTGGTTCAGTCCTGGATTAGTCCTGGATTAGTCCTGGTTTAGTCCTGGTTTAGTCCTGGACCCATCTGCAGTCTGTCCGTCCTGGTTTAGTCCTGTTTTAGTCCTGGTTTAGTCCTAGTTTAGTCCTGGGTTAGTCCTGGTTTAGTCCTGGATTAGTCCTGGTTTAGTTCTGGTTTAGTCCTGGTTTAGTCCTGGTTTAGTTCTAGTTTAGTCCTGGTTTAGTTCTGGTTTAGTCCTGGTTTAGTCCTGGTTTAGTTCTGGTTTAGTCCTGGTTTAGTCCTTGTTTAGTCCTGTTTTAGTCCTGTTCAGTCCTGGTTTAGTCCTGATTTAGTCTTGGTTTAGTCTTGATTTAGTCCTGGTTTAGTTCTGGTTTAGTCCTGGTTCAGTCCAGGTTCAGCCATGGTTCAGTCCTGACTTAGTCTTGGTTTAGTCCTGGTTTAGTCCTGGTTCAGTCCTGATTTAGTCCTGATTTAGTCCTGGTTTAGTCCTGGTTTAGTCCTGGTTCAGTCCTGATTTAGTCCTGGTTTAGTCCTGGTTTAGTCCTGGTTCAGTCCTGATTTAGTCCTGGTTTAGTCCTGGTTTAGTCCTGGTTTAGTCCTGGTTCAGTCCTGATTTAGTCCTGGTTTAGTCCTGGTTTAGTCCTGGTTCAGTCCTGATTTAGTCCTGGTTTAGTCCTGGTTTGGTCCTGGTTCAGTCCTGATTTAGTCCTGGTTTAGTCCTGGTTTAGTCCTGGTTCAGTCCTGATTTAGTCCTGGTTTAGTCCTGGTTTAGTCCTGGTTCAGTCCTGATTTAGTCTCGGTTTAGTCTTGGTTCTCTCCATGAGAGTGGATCTCTTCTTCACTGTGGTTCTCCTCGAGGTGTTTGAGTGGTTCCTGCAGGACGAGGGTCTGAGGACAGGGGGCGCTCTGGGACAGTCCTCCATTTGCTTGTTTTCTATGGATGTTGGTTAATCTGTCTGTTATTGACCAATGTTTGTTTCACTGCTGATTTTCTAACTTTCTTCTCGTTCCTTGAGAGGCAACTGCTGCTGTGATTTTACAAAATAAACTGAATTGAAATAAATGAATAATTGGTTTTAAGTTTTCCACGAATTCTTATGAAACAAACATTTAAAGGAAAACTATTATGCAAAATTGACTTTTCAGAGCTTTTCTTTTTTTCTTTAAAGAGCAGTGTTACATAACGACGCAACAACAATATGGATTAGAACCACTGCTGCCCCCTTGTGGCACCTGGTATTCCGGTGCATGTAGTAACCAGGCCCAACCCTGCTTGGCACTCAAAATCAGACAAGCATTGACAAAGTGGTATGTTCTCTGTCACGTGCATCTGGACCAAAAAGAAAAAAAAAAAGTAATTAAATAAAAATCGATGGTCTAATCTTGAAAACTCAAGGTTTCTGTGAATTCAAACTCAACAGTCGGCCTTGAAATGTTTTTGTCCTGATGATAGTTTCATACATGCCATTATGTTTCAAATGCTGGGACACAAATAAAATCCTTGGAGGATGATTAGAGATTTTTAAGACATCTGCGCAATCCCTCAGTCGTCCAAAGAAAATACAATTCTGCCAACTGGACAAAAGTCGTTTTGTGACCTTGGGTCGATCTGGTCAAAACGAAGAAGCCACTTGTTTGGACGACCCTTTAAAACTTTTTTCCAGTTCAGAAAATTAAATTTTTAGCAACATTTTTAAGACAAAAATGATAAGTTATAAAGTTACCTCATACTTTTGCACTTGCGTTAAAATATGCACAAAAGAAACCTTAAAAACCGTGTGTTATCTCTTGATCCGCCAGCCAGTGTAACCTCGGGCCAAGAAAGTGACACTCTTGCTACTATTCCCAGGACCGGCCTGTCACTGCTCTGTAGGTACGGACATTGCTCGTGGGGATGACGGGGGACAACATAGGCGATTAGCTGGCCGAAGAGCTGGTAATACACTCTCGGGGGGGGGAGCGCTAAGTCGAGGTAGCGTCCTGGTTCACCAAGCAATTAGCGGCGGAGAGTCGAAGTCCATGCGGCTTAGTCTGGAGCTGTGAGCAGAGGGTCACTTTCAACCCCTATCAGCCCACTTTAACGCGCCCATCCACTGCACATCGCCATGGGGACAAGCGGGGCCATCACGCTACATCAGTGGAACCGTTTTGCACCTTTTCTGTATAATTGTGTGTTATATATCCTTTGGCTTCTCTCCCAGATCGCTAACAATACATGCCTTTACGTCCTTGTTATTCCTGGCTGCTTAATGAATTATTTATAGCTGAGGTTGGGTTGCGGGGTTGAGGGGAGTGGAGAGCTTATCCCTTTTGAGTAAACATACAAATAGAAAGAGAGATAAGTGCGGAACAAGAACATATGGATGGCAACGGCAAATGGGCTCTGGAGCGGTATGGTTTAAGTGCACGTTTGGATGCTCTGGGGTATTTTAAAGGCAAGTACAGCAGTCCTTGGATCAAAAGTCAATTTAAATTAATCTGTGATGCAAAAACAATTGACCAGCCTAATCTGACTTGCTGCATAAACTGTCCCGATTAAATCCTCCAAAATGTTGTGTTTTTCAAAGCGTTCCGACCTTCGCAGCCGCTCGAATCTAACCCCGCTCGCAAAGTGATTGAGCTGAGTGTCCACAATTGCACTACAGGGCCATCAGAAACGCCACCTCAGCGTATGGGAAACATTTTATCAGTAGGACCCTACAGAGAGAGAGAAAGGGAGGTTTTCTCAATGCGAGATTACAAGAATAAAAGCAGTCATGCCTGGAGGGGAACAATTTTCAACTTAACACATTCATGAGGTCTTCGCCACTCTCTCTTTCTCACCCTCAAAATTGTCAGAGAAATCACTGTTCCGATTTACAGCTTTTCTGAGAATGTGAACTGGAATAACTGTCCCGGAGTGAAGAATCAAGTTCCTGTTACATTTCATTAATTTAAAGAGAGTTCCTTTTGAAAGACTGTAAAGCCAGAGGAGAACGGCAGCCAATCTCTCAAAGCTATAGCTCCTATTTTTCATATCGTATGTTTCACAGGTCAAAGGCTCGACGACCTTCAGGAGAACTGCAGCACTAGATCTTGTTCTGACTTTCGAATACACGACAAAACCGTTTTCAGCATAAGCTCAGTTGGTCGAGTGTCACTGATCTCGCTCTTGACGTAAACATCATTGGTTGAGCCGACAAATCCTGCGATTCCAGCTCCCACAGATGAATGTTGTAGTTGTGTCCTTGTGCAAGACACTTCACCCTTCCTGCCCCAGTGCCTGCGGACTCTGGTGTCTGAATGTGTGAGTGATTCCTTGTAAAGTGCCTTGAAGGTGGAAAAGCGCTGTATAAAACTGTGACTATTCACCATTTACGGCTCCCAAAGTAATTATCTGGCACTGCTCTTTCTAATCCTTAAGTTCTGCTTAACTTTACAAAAGAAACGTTTAAACTTTGTTGAAGCTTTCACCAAAGTGAATTTAAGTTTGCAGCAAAGCGAAATCTATGTAGTGTTCAAATAAGGCAGTGACCATGAAGTTCTGCTTGACCCCAACCAAGAAAACTGCACAGTCGTGTTGTTATGGGATCAAAATGACATTTGCCACAATTACTTATGGCACATGTCTTGTTTCATATAAAACAGTTACCGATATGTGACTCAGTGGCTCAAAAATAACTGAGAATGTGCACTCGAGTAAAAGAACAGTCACATAGCTAAAGACATACTCAAGTACAAGTACTGCGGCCAAATTTGTATTTAAGTAAAAGTAAAAAGCACGCATAAAAAACTACTTAAAGTACTATTTTAAATCCGTTTTTTAATACAAATCAACCACTGTCAGCGTGGTTTCTGAGCTTTGGCCATTCAGAAAAGCCAAAGCTGCATTGTAATATAGGAAGTAGTTACGTACAGTACTCACTAACTGATTACAATTACATGCTAGAAATGTACTCAATTACATGTAGGGCTTTACCTTGGTCAGGACTCCCTTGAAAAATAAGTTTTTAATCTCAATGGGACTTTTCTAGTTAAATAAAGGTTAAATTAAATAAAAATAAATAAAACCTGGCAAATCCAGACTGACATCTTTGTTTTTTGGGGTTTTTTTTACACAGATTGATATCAGTCTGGTCCCACGTCCTCTGTTGCGTCTCCACCCTGGTCAAACATGATCGTCCAATCAGATTAGATCTTTTTTCAGCGACACATGACGACGAAGGACGACGAACGACAGCTATGATTTACAAAGAAAACCAAACGTATCTCACCTCAGATTAACAGAGTTTAGGCTTCGCTCTTTGACGCTGCAGAAAAGGCCGATGTTTTTCAGCCTGTGTGAATTTTTTTCCCTTTTTTTTAATGATATGGCCAATGTCCCCGATTGGCTAATCCACCTGTCAATCTCGCTAATTTGAAAACTCACATCTTCGTAAAGTATCAACGAAGTTTGTGCAAGTAGGGTTAAAAAATCTCCGAGTACCAAAAAAAAAGAGTATTTATAATCCGTTACTTTCTGGATGTGACTAATGAGACAATGCCACTAATAAAAAGACGGGAGGCAGAGTTGGAGATGCTCTTGCAAAGTTTGAAGAGGTTCTTTTTGTATCGTGCAGGGGGCAGCTGAGGTTTTGGAGATAATTCGACTTCCAGACAGAAAAGTGAATATATTGCAGCTGCAGGTTACAGTCGATGGGAACAAAGGCCATATATGGATGAAGTTCGTTTTACTCTGCCAGTCGTCCAACCTTTTGTTACTCTCGAATCCAAGTACAAATGCAAGCAATCGAAATACAAATTAATTTTCCAAGTTCATGCCCGCCAGCTTTCTTTCTCGAACTGCTTGTGAATGCACAGGAGGGCGGTGATAGGTCAGAGCCTGAGAGCCTGTTAATTGAAGTTGTACATAATAAAAGAAGGGGGGGCGAGCTGGAGGGATGTGTTCATTAATAATTGATCAAAGAGCCGTTAAATTGAAATGTGTTTGCATCAATTAATCATTCCCCCAGATGCCCCTAATCAGCACTTCCCATCACAGAAATCCAACCGACTTTGACGCCATAGCACGGGCCGGTCCATCATTCAACGTCCTGGTGCGCTCTTAAAAGCAGTCCCCACGTCCACGACAGAGTGATTAAAATACCATTCCCTTCGAAGCACTGCGTTTGTGAACAATCTTTCTGGAGAAATGGCCGGCGGTCTGCGCAGAGTACAGTTCCAAAGCTGATTACCATGTTTGTTGCGAGTTATTGATATTCTTTGAACTTGAACGGGGGAGTGGGCGCGACAGCCTCTGCACTTTTAAACGTTCCACTCAATCATTGTCAGGTTTTAATGTGACTTGAAGGGGCGGTGCGCTGCTACAAAATAAAGTGTACAGTACAGAGCCGGAGCAGTATGGCTGACTGGACTGAAGTCGAAGAGCGGCGTGTTTTGAGGTAATTAATCTTTAATGTTCGATGCAGCGGCCCCCGTCTGACACATGATGTACATTGAGTCGTCTTAGCATATACGCTTTGCTTGACTTGTTGCCCACTGCCTTAGCTTGGAGGTTAAAGGGGCAGTACGCCACTTTTCTGGTGGGTAGTCGACCATCTGCGCTTCTCTGGGAATGTTAGTGCTTTGAATGGAATGGTACAAGTACGGGATTAAAGTTGTATCTTGCTTTGTGTCTTATTGTTCATCTATTTAATGTTTTACCAGGTAAGTCAATTGAGAAAACCTTCTCGTTAGCAATGGTGACCTGGCCAAGAGGCGACATAATACAGCAAACGCAGAATACTCTCACAAATACTCACACAGCAATTATAATGTGAATCACAACATGAGACAGTGAAACAGCTAACACAGCTCAGAAATACCCTGAAAAACGCATATCCCTTTCTTCTACAGAGCCAGCCTGAAACAGATACACTTCATCCATCAATTAATCAATCAAACTTTATTTATATAGCACCTTCCAACAACCAAAGCCGACCAAAGTGCTGCACAATATTAAAAACGAGATAAAAAACAATAAATATCACACAAATAGGTCGACAAAGCACATTACACCATTAAAATAAAGAAAGTGTCACAGCTGATGGACCCTCCACAGTGCACTTTTAATGTAACTAATGACTTAATTTCTTTCTTTCCAGAGATTACAGTCTTAAGTCAAGGAAACAAATCAAAATACGCAAAAGTCTGAAAAAGGAATAAGCAGAAACCTGAGATTATCGCACCTGCCCCTTTGACTAAACATAAAGAGCTGCTGCATTCACAATGTTCACGGTAAAGAAAAAAAGAACATAATTCAGCGTTCAATATCACTGTTTGAATGTATAATTTTCTTTTTATACAAACTTTTGGTTCTACAATCTTTGATATTTTCATCTAACCTGTTCCACATTTACTCCAACAGCTGAAACACAGAGTTTTACATTTGTTCTAACCCTTGTTTTTTTTTTAAATACCTCATGCCCTTGAAGATTATAAGCACTATCTTGATTTTAAACAGATCTTAAATATTATTAATTTTATACATAAATCGTGCAGTTTTATAATCTACCAGGTCCTTGAATTTCACTGTGTTTTTTGGATTAAAGATTCATGAGCATGAGCCTGTGAGGGGCTTTATTCACTGCTCACTTTGCTCGTTTTTGGACAGTATGGAGTATTTGTTTGACATGTGCTGCCCCAAACCTCCACGTCGTAGATCATGTAGGAAGTATCAATGAACTATACAAAATGAACAAAGCTTTCTCGTCCAATCATTCACTTTTGATATAATTGCTAAAGATTTACATAATTTTGTCTTTATAAATTGTATGTGACTTTTCCAACTGCCTGGAACTAAACTCACTAATGCAGATTTTGAGTTGTATTTTAGGTGAAAACGTTGGACAAACATCTGGGCACCATTTCAGTCAAGAAGAACCAAGAAGTCCAAACATACCTTCTTATTGTTGGGTCGTCATTCAACCGCGAACTCGAAGGTTAGAGGTTTGAAACACATTCCCTGGACTTTCACTGCAGTGTCTAGTAAGAAAACAGATTGATAATTAGATATACAGATGTAAAAATAACGTTCATATATATCTGTATCTAATTCTCAGTAGTTACAAAGGCTCCAAGAGGCTTAGTCAGTTCGTGTTCATGTCATAATTTAAATTGTAAAGTTGCTGACAGCTCAAACAGCAGCGTCGCTTATTAAGACAAAACATTTGTACAGTCGCAAAGAGTCTAATCTCCCGTGTGTAATTAAAGTACGAGCACAGGTGATGCTGCTCGTGCTCGTACTTGGCAGAACATCGAGGTTAATCCAGAGGGGGATTAACAAGTGACCAGTCGCGTCGAGAGCTGCAGGTCAAAATGGACTCGTGTCGGACTTAAACCATGTCAGGAAATGTCCGTCATCATCTTTATTTAAGGTTTAATATCTCCAGGCTGCGTTTCCAGGCCTTAAGCCGCTGACATGAAAATGATCAACGACAGTGGATGATCCCCATGGGAAGTGCAAGATACACATCGAGTGATTAATGGCACTGCCGGCTGTCATGAAGTATAGTGGACCAATACGGTGACGGCTTCATAAATCATAAGTGTTCTGACACGTGAAGTTTTTGTACATTTGCGAGCTTTTACGTTATTTTTTTGCTCCTCCAAGTCAGCTTAACATGATCAATTTAGCTGCGAGCCTTCTCCGTTTATGGTAAGTGTATTTTGTTGACAGTTTTCCTATTACGAAAATGCCGGAGGTGTAATGATGAATGAAACATGAAATTTAAGAACACAAATACAAAATCCCGCAGGAGAAGTCTGTCATGTGTTGCCATACACTAATGAATCGCCTTTAAAGCAGAATTAAGTGTTTACCACGCCAGAGAAGAAAGGCTCTCCTCCCCAACAAACAACACAGGCCGAGTATACCGAGGGCCCGAGGCAAAAACATTAGTGGAAAATTGTCGACTTTCACATCGCAGCTTGTGTAAATGTGGCCATACTTGCTCCTCGTCTCTTTTCTCTCCACAAACTGTCAGATGTGTTCCCGATTTCATCCACGGCCTGGTCGCTGAACTCTTCAGAGGAATACCTGGGTTTGTTTGGGGTTTTTACATGCAAATGAGAAGAGAAGAGTTCGATGTTGTTTTTGTGCATCGGGAACTTTTTGTGAGTTCTGTAAAATCTCATGTAAAGCGTGAATTTCTTTTTTATTTGTAAAAAACATCTTGCAATAGGAGTCGAGAGCAACCAGTTGATGGCATGCAAACACGCTCAAATCCCTCCGCCATATTTCTGTAACGATTTTCCACCTTCAAAGCGCTTTACATCAATAAACCAGTCACCCGTTCACACACCAGTGTACGCAGACACTGGGGGCGAGGTGGGTTAAGTGGCAGGATTCATGGGTGGGAGCTGGAATCGCGCCGCCAACCTGTGGGACAGTGCCTGCTCAACCAGTGATGTTTATGTCGATTGGATTTGAACCGCCAACCTTCGGATCAGCGAACAAATCCTCTACCAGCTGAGCTTCTGTCGCTCATGCATGTGGACTTTATCACAAACCTATGTCCGGCAGAAGTTCATCTCTGCTCTGTGTTTCAGACGAGATCAGCACATTCTACAGACCAGTACTATGTGATACAGATGAAGATGAATGTAGATTTATGAGTAATACGGCAGGTTCTTGGGTCTAGTCACTATCAGGTGATGAGGTTCAACATCTGTGAATTTACCTGTTGTGGAAAAATAACAGTTCTAGATGAAAAGTAATACATTTTCGAAGCCCGGTGAGTTTTAAAATACAGAAAAAGGTTTATTCTTTGTTACAGCAGATACAGAGAGGAGTGACTTTTGTTTCACACCAATATGATAATGAACTTTTACACTTAGACAGGTAGAACAATGAGTTTTCTGTGGGATGGAGACTGATAGACACACACATCAAATGCATTTAAAGACATACGATAAGAATATTTTCCCCACAACATGAATATACTTGAATTTCCATCACACTGTCATAATCCACGCTTCCCTGCTCCTGTTTCGCCTCCTGTGTCTCCTCTCCCTCCCTCACCTGCTTGACTCCAGAGCTGGGTGGAGCCCTGGCTCCTCCCACACACACCTGCAGCCCATCAGGGCAATCAACACACCTGCAGGTGGTTAAAAGAAGCCAGGACCCAGCTCTCCTGGCCAGGTCTGCTGATTCTCACCGTGTGTCTGCGTGCTGCTCACATCTCTGTCCTCGTGTCTCTGGCCTGTGTTCTCCGACCCTGTCTCCCGGTACCGGCTGTGTTTCCCGTCTCGTGTCCTTCCCTGCACCTCTGGACCCCTGACCTGCACCCCTGCACCCAGCTCCT
>JAIEZT010000026.1:3445975-3585975 GCA_019594935.1 Periophthalmus modestus
GACCTGTTTTACTAATACAGGCCATTAAGGGAAGCTATGGATTTTCTGACCACATAGGAATCGCAGTGGGTGTAATACAAATAAGATGCGAGTTGTTATTATTACATGACAATGCAATTAGAAAAACTGGGAGCGAATTCATTCAATTTAAAGCTTGTATACGTGCTCCTGATCTGGCAATAATCCAATAACGCCTTATAGAGTTACAGTTTAATTCACTTTCCCTCCTCAGTGCAGCGCATTTTTGATGTCAGGGATAGAGTGGCCAAATTTTCAAAAGTCAAAACTCTAGACACAGTGTTGGAGTGGTTGGTGTAAATAAACTTGTGGCCGAAAATCATATAGCTTGTTGTTCGGTTCTCGGCTCAATTGTGGGTGAGTTTATAATCTCAGGGATCGCCCCCCCTATGGTGCAACTTCTGCCTCTATGCACTCAGTTCCAAGACAAGTTTTTATGCACTCTTTAGCTACACAAATGACAATAAATTGCACCCCTTTAGTTGGGCAGGTTTCAAATTGGCGCCAAAATAGGACACCTGGTTTCGGGACTCGGTTTAGACCTTGTAGTTAGACCTGGTTTAGATCTGAGTTTAGAAGTGGTTTCCATCTGCCGTTTGGACCGTGTTTAAACCTGGTTTCGACCTTGCTGTAGCACCTTGTTGTCGACCTGGTTTAGTTAGACCTGGTGTAAGACCTGGTTTAGACCTAGGTTTAGACCTTTTTTTGACCTTGTTTCCACCTAGTTTTGAATCCTGGTTTCGACCTTGTTTGGACCTTGTTACTAGACCTGGTTTAGACCTGGTTTAGACCTGGTTTTAGACCTGGTTTAGACCTGGTTTGACTGGTTTCGACCTGTTCGACCTTGTTTAGACCTTGTTTAGACCTGTTTAGATCTGGTTTGACTGGTTCCGATCCTTGTTTAGACCTTGTTTAGACCTGACGTTTAGACCTGGTCGTTTAGACTTGTTTCGACCTTGTTGTATACCTACTTTGACCTGGTTCAATCTTTGTTTCCACCTGGTTTAGACCTGGTTTCGACCTGGTTTTGAGACCTTCTTTAGACCTGGTGTAGACCTGGTTTTAGAGACCTGCTGTTGACCTAGTTTGGAACCTTCGTTTCCACCTGGTTTTGACCTGGTTTAGACCTAGTTTAGACCTACTTTTGACCTTGTTTTGACCTGTTTATACCTGGCTTTTGACCTGATTTGGACCTTGTTTCCACCTGGTTTAGACATGGTGTTTGACTTGGTTTGACCTGGTGTAGACCTGGATGTAGACCCGGTGTAGACCTGGTTTGGATCAGATTGGTCAAAAACCTGTAACATTTCATGAATAAAACTAGAACAAAATCACTGGTTTTGGATAAATCTGGTGGGACAGGAGACACTTGGCTTACAAAAATGGGGCTGTCCGGGTAAATGGGGGACATCTGGTCACCAAAGTCAGTGAAGCTTTGGCTGATGCTGCGCATTCAGTATTCTACTTACCAAAAGCACTTGGTTAGTGTTCTGGCCTATTTAGAAGTTACCCAAAATATCAGTAGCTATTTCAGCCCAGTGCAGCAGACCCAGGATCAGAATCTGCCCCCTGGACAGGCTGCCCACCACACAACAACTATGTCTTATCTTAATTGTGCTGCTTTATTTTGATGTGAAAACTTGAGCTTTCAAATGTTTTTCTTGTGAAACTGTATGAAGGAAAAAGACGACGACAGCCCACAGCATGCTCGTTTCTCTCTGGTGTTAAAAAAGTGTTTTTCTAAAGACTTTGTGCCATCTGCTGCAGAAAACCTCTAACCTTAATTACTGTAAGCAACAAACATTTAATTAAAAACTCATTATAAACAATTAAACCACACTGGAAAGGGAAAAAGTTAAGTTTTGTTGTCACCTTTTGACCTTTTGGCCCAGAGGAACTATATTTTTACCAGATGTATTTATTCCCTAGATTGGGAGCCAGGATAAAAACAAGGATCTAACAATAATGATCATAAGGATTAAACGAAGAGGAGGAGCTGTGTTACAACAGGTGTGACGTGCAGCTCCGAGTTCGTTTAATCTGCTTAAACCACGGTCCACAAACTGAAAATAGTTCACTTTTAAATCTGACACATTTGGCTGTCCACAGATGTTCAAGACATTAGTTATTTCTGTTTTAGTTGAAGCTTGTCCCTCCTAAAAGTCCGTCCAGTTGTTTGCCCGTTGCTATGGCTGATGCTCACAGTGATTATAGGCTGTATATATAAAATGGAAACTTTGGAAGGGGATGGTTACCTCTACAGCCTCCGGATTGGCTCTTTGGTTGCCTATGTACTCACAGTCGAAATTCCTAATATGCAACTGGGTCTCCAAATTAGCCGCTAACGTGCTCCAAGCCTCGATGAGCTTCGTTTGACTGGAGCCGAACGCTGTGAGTGGCGTCACACTCACTTAGTCACTTCTTTACACAGTCTGTGGGAGAGGAATATTGTTGAGTTTTCAGATTCTAACACTGTGATAATGTCATACTCCCAGATCAGGGGCAAGAGACAATTTTCCCGGTTGATTATATTGTACTTTTTAAGAAATATCCAAAAGGTGTGTGTCGTGATGTGGGGGGTTGTGCCAGGCGCGACCAAAGATGCGGGACTCGGGGCAAGTTAAGGGTGTTTTATGACAGAACATAGACACAACAGGTGACGGGAGAACATACGAGGAGCTGGGGCAGGGGTGCAGGTCAGGGTCCAGAGGTGCAGGGTTAGACATGAGACGGAAACACAGCCGGGTACCGGGACTGAGACGGGGACGGGGTCGGGGACAGGACACAGGCAGGACACGGGCAGGACACGGGCAGGAAGCACAGCAGAGACACGAGGACAGAGATGTGAGCAGCACGCAGACACATGGTGAAGAATCAGCAGACCTGGCCAGGAGAGCTGGGTCCTGGCTCCCTTTATCCTCCTGCACGCTGTGTTGATTGCCCTGATGGGCTGCAGGTGTGTGTGGGAGGAGCCAGGGCTCCACCAGCTCTGGAGTCAGGTGATGGGAAGGGGGAGAGGAGACACAGGAGGCAAAACAGGAGCAGGAAGCGTGTGATCATGACAGGTGTGATGGAAATTCAAGTATATATTCATGTTGTGGGGAAAATATTATAATAATAATAATAATAATATATTTATTATAATAATATTATCGTATGTCTTTAAATGCATTTGATCTGTGTGTCTATCAGTCTCCATCCCACAGAAAACTCGTTTTGTTCTACCTGTCTAAGTGTAAAAGTTCATTATCATATTGGTGGTGAAACAAAAGTCACTCCTCTCTGTATCTGCTGTAACAAAGAATAAACCTTTTTCTGTATTTTTAACTCCTCGGGCTTCGAAATGATTACTTCTCATCTAGAACTGTAATTTTTCAACAACAGGTAAATTCACAGATGTTGAACCTCATCACCTGATAGTGACTAGACCCAAGAACCTGCTGTATTACTCATAAATCTACATTCATCTTCATCTGTATCAAATATTACTGGTCTGTAGAATGTGCTGATCTCGTCTGAAACACAGAGCAGAGATGAACTTCTGCCGGACATAGGTTTGTGATAAAGTCCACATGCATGAGCGACAGAGGCTCAGCTGGTAGAGGATTTGTTCGCTGATCCGAAGGTTGGCGGTTCAAATCCAATCGACATAAACATCACTGGTTGAGCGGGGCACTGTCCCACAGGTTGGCGGCGCGATTCCAGCTCCCACCCATTGAATCCTGCCACTTAACCCACCTCGCCCCCCATGTCTGCGTACACTGGTGTGTGAACGGGTGACTGCTTTCATTGATGTAAAGCGCTTTGAAGGTGGAAAAAATCGTTTATAGAAATATGGCGGGGAGGGATTTGAGCGTGTTTGCATGCCATCAGCTGGTTGCTCTTGAGTCCTATTGCAAGATGTTTTTTACAAATAAAAAAGAAATTCACGCTTTACATGAGATTTTTACAGAACTCACAAAAAGTTCCCGATGCAACAAAAACAACAACATCGAACTCTTCTCTTCTCATTTGCATGTAAAAACCCAAACACAACCCAGGTATTCCTCTGAAGAGTTCAGCGACCAGGCCGTGGATGAAATCGGGAACCACATCTGACAGTTTGTGGAGAGAAAAAAGAGACGAGGAGCAAGTATGGCCACATTTACACAAGCTGCGATGTGAAAGTCGACAATTTTCCACTAATGTTTTTTGCCTCGGGCCCTCGGTTATAACTCGGCCCTGTGTTGTTTGTTGGGGAGAGAGAGCCTTTCTTCTCTGGCGTGGTAAACACTTAATTCTGCTTTAAAGGCGATTCATTAGTGTATGGCAACACATGACAGACTTCTCCTGCGGGATTTTGTATTTGTGTTCTTAAATTTCATGTTTCATTCATCATTACACTCCGGCATTTTCGTAATAGGAAAACTGTCAAACAAAATACACTTACCATAAACGGAGAAGGCTCGCAGCTAAATTGATCATGTTAAGCTGACTTGGAGGAGCAAAAAAATAACGTAAAAGCTCGCAAATGTACAAAAAACTTCACGTGTCAGAACACTTATGATTTATGAAGCCGTCACCGTATTGGTCCACTATACTTCATGACAGCCGGCAGTGGCCATTAATCACTCGATGTGTATCTTGCACTTCCCATGGGGATCATCCACTGTCGTTGATCATTTTCATGTCAGCGGCTTAAGGCCTGGAAACGCAGCCTGGAGACATTAAACCTTAAATAAAGATGATGACGGACATTTCCTGACATGGTTTTTAAGTCCGACGACCGAGTCCATTTTGACCTGCAGCTCTCGACGCGACTGGTCACTTGTTAATCCCCCTCTGGATTAACCTCGATGTTCTGCCAAGTACGAGCAGCATCACCTGTGCTCGTACTTTAATTACACACGGGAGATTAGACTCTTTTGGGACTGTACAAATGTTTTGTCTTAATAAGCGACGCTGCTGTTTGAGCTGTCAGCAACTTTTACAATTTAAATTATGACATGAACACGAACTGACTAAGCCTCTTGGAGCCTTTGTAACTACTGAGAATTAGATACAGATATATATGTATGTTATTTTTACATCTGTATATCTAATTATCAAACATAAAGGGATTTTTGTTTTCTTACTAGACACTGCAGTGAAAGTCCTGGGAATGTGTTTCAAAAACCTCTAACCTTCGAGTTCACCACGGTTGAACGACGACCCAACAATAAGAAGGTATGTTTGGACTGAAATGGTACCCAGATGTTTGTCCAAACGTTTTTCACCTAAAATACAACTCAAAATCTGCATTAGTGACTTTAGTTCCAGGCAGTTGGAAAAGTCACATACAATTTATAAAGACAAAATTATGTAAATCTTTAGCAATTATATCAAAAGTGAATGATTGGACGAGAAAGCTTTGTTCATTTTGTATAGTTCATTGATACTTCCTACAGGATCTACGACGTGGAGGTTTGGGGCAAGCACATATCAAAACAAATACTCCCATACTGTCCCAAAAACGAGCAAAGTGAGTAGTGAATAAAGCCCCTCACAAGCTCATACTCATGAATCTTTTTAATCCAAAAAATACAGTGAAATTGAAAGACCTGCACAATTTATGTATAAAATTAAAGAATACAATCAAGATAGTGCTTACAACAGGGGTGTCCAAACTACGACCCGGGGGCCAAATGCGGCCCTCAGAACCAGTTTTTTATCGGCCCTCAGGCTCCTGCAGAACTGGCCCAATTGATCATAAGTAGAATTTTTAACAGCAAATTAAACTATTTCTACCACTATATACCCTCAAACATGACAGTGTGACACAGACCTAAAGGAATGTGTTTCTAATCCAAAGCTGTGTTTACAAAGCACCGCACTGATCACCGTCTGTGGCCCTCAGCTTCAACTATGTTTTGAGTTGAAGCTGATAAAATAATTCTGGGCACCTCTGGCTTATAATCTTCGAGGGCCTGACGTATTTCAAAAACAAGGGTTAGAACAAATATAAAACTCTGTGTTTCAGCTGTTGGAGTAAATGTGGAACAGGTTAGATGAAAATATCAAAGATTGTAGAACCAAAAGTTGTGTATAAAAGAAAATTTATACATTCAAACAGTGATATTGAACGCTGAATTACGTTCTTTTTTTCTTTACTGTGAACATTGTGAAAGCAGCAGCTCTTTATGTTTAGTTTAAAGGGCGGGTGCGATTAATCTCAGGTTTCTGCTTATTTCTTCCTTTTTTCAGACTTTTGCGTATTTTGATTTGTTTTCCTTGACTTAAGACTGTAATCTATGGAAAGAAAGAAATTAAGTCATTAGTTACATTAAAAGTACACTGTGGAGGGTCCATCAAGCTGTGATACTTTCTTATATTTTAATGGTGTGTAATGTGCTTTGTCCGACCTATTTGTGTGATATTTATTGTTTTTTATATCTCGTTTTTAAAACATGTTGTGCAGCACTTTGGTCGGCTTTGGTTGTTGGAAGATGCTATAGAAATAAAGTTTGATTGATTAATTGATGGATGAAGTGTATTTCTATGGGGACAAACAGGTGATAGTAACAAGCCAAGTGTGAGGTTGGCTCTGTAGAAGAAGGGGATATGTGTTTTTTTCAAGGTATTTCTGAGCTGTGTTAGCTGTTTCACTGTCTCATATGGTGATTCACATTATAATTGCTGTGTGGAGTATTTGTGAGAGTATTCTGCGTTTGCTGTATTATGTTGCCTCTTGGCCAGGTCGCCATTGCTAACGAGAAGGTTTTCTCAATTGACTTACCTGGTAAAAACATTAAATAGATGAACAATAAGACACAAAGCAAGATACAACTTTAATCCCGTACATGTACCATTCCATTCAAAGCACTAACATTCCCAGAGAAGCGCAGATGGTCGACTACCCACCAGAAAAAGTGACGTACTGCCCCTTTAAACTCCAAGCTAAGGCAGTGGGCAACAAGTCAAGCAAAAGCGTATATGCTAAGACGACTCAATGTACATCATGTGTCAGACGGGGGCCGCTGCACTCGAACATTAAAGATTAATTACCTCAAAACACGCCGCTCTTCGACTTCAGTCCAGTCAGCCATACTGCTCCGGCTCTGTACTGCTCTGTATGTACACTTTATTTTGTAGCAGCGCACCGCCCCCTTCAAGTCACATTAAAACCTGACAATGATTGAGTGGAACGTTTTAAAAGTGCAGAGGCTGTCGCGCCCACTCCCCCGTTCAAGTTCAAAGAATATCAATAACTCGCAACAAACATGGTAATCAGCTTTGGAACCGTACTCTGCGCAGACCGCCGGCCATTTCTCCCAGAAAGATTGTTCACAAACGCAGTGCTTCGAAGGGAATGGTATTTTAATCACTCTGTCGTGGACGTGGGGACTGCTTTTTTTAAGAGCGCACCAGGACGTTGAATGATGGACGGCCCCGTGCTATGGGCGTCAAAGTCGGTTGTGGATTTCTGTGATGGGAAGCGCTGATTAGGGGCATCTGGGGGAATGATTAATTGATGCAAACACATTTCAATTTTAACGGCTCTTTGATCAATTATTAATGAACACATCCCTCCAGCTCGCCCCCCTTCTTTTATTATGTACAACTTCAATTAACAGGCTCTCAGGCTCTGACCTATCACCGCCCCTCCTGTGCATTCACAAGCAGTTCGAGAAAGAAAGCTGGCGGCATGAACTTGGAAAATTAATTTGTATTTCGATTGCTTGCATTTGTACTTGATTCGAGAGTAACAAAAGGTTGGACGACTGGCAGAGTAAAACGAACTTCATCCATATATGGCCTTTGTTCCCATCGACTGTAACCTGCAGCTGCAATATATTCACTTTTCTGTCTGGAAGTCGAATTATCTCCAAAAAACCTCAGCTGCCCCCTGCACGATACAAAAAGAAACCTCTTCAAACTTTGCAAGAACATCTCCAACTCTGGCTCCCGTCTTTTTATTAGTGGCATTGTCTCATTAGTCAACATCCAGAAAATATCGGATTATAAATACTCTTTTTTTTTTGGTACTTTTTTGAGGAGATTTTTTAACCCTACTTGCACAAACTTCGTTGATACTTTACGAAGATGTGAGTTTTCAAATTAGCGAGATTGACAGGTGGATTAGCCAATCGGGGACATTGGCCATATCATTAAAAAAGGGGAAAAAATTCACACACAGGGCTGAAAAAAAAATCGCCATTTCTGCAGCGTCAAAGAGCGAAGCCCAAACTCTGTAATCTGAGGTGAGATACGTTTGGTTTTCTTTGTAAATCATAGCTGTCCTTCGTCTCACGTGTCGCTGAAAAAAGATCTAATCTGATTGGACGATCATGTTTTGACCAGGGTGGAGATGCAACAGACGACGTGGGACCAGACTGATATCAATCTGTGTAAAAAAAAAAAACAGAGATGTCAGTCTGGATTTGCCAGGTTTTATTTATTTTTTGATCATGATCCTGCCTGCTCTTGCCTCCTGTGTCTCCTCCCCCTCCCTCACCTGCCTGACTCCAGAGCTGGGCGGAGCCCTGGCTCCTCCCACACGCACCTGCAGCCCATCAGGGCAATCAACACACCCTGCAGGAGGTTAAAGGGAGCCAGGACCCAGCTCTCCTTGCCAGGTCGTCTGTTTGCATCACTGTTTGTCCTGCCTGCTGATCGTCACCGTGTGTCTTCGTGCTGCTCACATCTCTGTCCTCGTGTCTCTGCTGTGCTTCCTGTCCGTGTCCTGCCTGGTGTCCTGTCCGTGTCCTGCCTGTGTTCTCCGACCCCTGTCTCCCATTACCGGCTCTTGTCTCGTCGTTCCCTGCACCTCTGGACCCCGACCTGCACCTCTGCACCCAGCTCCTCGTATGTTCTCCCGTCACCTGTTGTGTCTTGTTCTGTTAATAAACACCCTTAAACTTGCCCCGAGTCCCGCATCTTTGGTTCGCCTCACACACAATTTTTATTTTATTTAACCTTTATTTAACCAGGAAAGTCCCCATTGAGGTTAAAAACCTCTTTTTCAAGGGAGTCCTGACCAAGGTAAAGCCCTACATGTAATTGAGTACATTTCTAGCATGTAATTGTAATCAGTTAGTGAGTACTGTAAGTAACTACTTCCTATATTAAAATGCAGCTTTGGCTTTTCTAAATGGCCAAAGCTCAGAAAACACGCTGACAGTGGTTGATTTATATTAAAAAACGGATTTAAAATAGTACTTTATGTAGTTTTTATGTGTGTTTTTTACTTTTACTTAAATACAAATTTGGCCGCAGTACTTGTACTTGAGTATGTCTTTAGCTATGTGACTGTTCTTTTACTCGAGTGCACATTCTCAGTTATTTTTGAGCCACTGAGTCACATATCGGTAACTGTTTTATATGAAACAAGACATGTGCCATAAGTAATTGTGGCAAATGTCATTTTGATCCCATAACAACACGACTGTGCAGTTTTCTTGGTTGGGGGTCAAGCAGAACTTCATGGTCACTGCCTTATTTGAACACTACATAGATTTAGCTTTGCTGCAAACTTAAATTCACTTTGGTGAAAGCTTCAACAAAGTTTAAACGTTTCTTTGTAAAGTTAAGCAGAACTTAAGGATTAGAAAGAGCAGTGCCAGATAATTACTTTTGGGAGAGCGTAAATGGTGAATAGTCACAGTTTTATACAGCGCTTTTCCACCTTCAAAGCACTTTACAAGGAATCACTCACACATTCAGACACCAGAGTCCGCAGGCACTGGGGCAGGGGAGGGTTAAGTGTCTTGCACAAGGACACAACTACAACATTCATCTGTGGGAGCTGGAATCGCAGGATTTGTCGGCTCAACCAATGATGTTTACGTCAAGAGCGAGATCAGTGACACTCGACCAACTGAACTTATGCTGAAAATGGTTTTTGTCGGTGTATTCGAAAGTTAGAACAAGATCTAGTGCTGCAGTTCTCCTGAAGGTCGTCGACCCTTTGACCTGTGAAACATACGATATGAAAAATAGGAGCTATAGCTTTGAGAGATTGACTGCCGTTCTCCCTCTGGCTTTACAGTCTTTCAAAAGGAACTCTCTTTAAATTAATGAAATGTAACAGGAACTTGATTCTTCACTCCGGGACAGTTATTCCAGTTCACATTCTCAGAAAAGCTGTAAATCGGAACAGTGATTTCTCTGACAATTTTGAGGGTGAGAAAGAGAGAGTGGCGAAGACCTCATGAATGTGTTAAAGTTGAAAATTGTTCCCCTCCAGGCATGACTGCTTTTTATTCTTGTAATCTCGCATTGAGAAAACCTCCCTTTCTCTCTCTCTCTGTAGGGTCCTACTGATAAAATGTTTCCCATACGCTGAGGTGGCGTTTCTGATGGCCCTGTAGTGCAATTGTGGACACTCAGCTCAATCACTTTGCGAGCGGGGGTTAGATTCGAGCGGCTGCGAAGGTCGGAACGCTTTGAAAAACACAACATTTTGGAGGATTTAATCGGGACAGTTTATGCAGCAAGTCAGATTACGCTGGTCAATTGTTTTTTGCATCACAGATTAATTTAAATTGACTTTTGATCCAAGGACTGCTGTACTTGCCTTTATAATACCCCAGAGCATCCAAACGTGCACTTAAACCATACCACTCCAGAGCCCATTTGCCGTTGCCATCCATATGTTCTTGTTCCGCACTTATCTCTCTTTCTATTTGTATGTTTACTCAAAAGGGATAAGCTCTCCACTCCCCTCAACCCCGCAACCCAACCTCAGCTATAAATAATTCATTAAGCAGCCGGGAATAACAAGGACGTAAAGGCATGTATTGTTAGCGATCTGGGAGAGAAGCCAAAGGATATATATAACACACAATTATACAGAAAAGGTGCAAAACGGTTCCACTGATGTAGCGTGATGGCCCCGCCTTGTCCCCATGGCGATGTGCAGTGGATGGGCGCGTTAAAGTGGGCTGATAGGGGTTGAAAGTGACCCTCTGCTCACAGCTCCAGACTAAGCCGCATGGACTTCGACTCTCCGCCGCTAATTGCTAATTGCTTGGTGAACCAGGACGCTACCTCGACTTAGCGCTCCCCCGAGAGTGTATTACCAGCTCTTCGGCCAGCTAATCGCCTATGTTGTCCCCCGTCATCCCCACGAGCAATGTCCGTACCTACAGAGCAGTGACAGGCCGGTCCTGGGAATAGTAGCAAGAGTGTCACTTTCTTGGCCCAAGGTTATACTGGCTGGCGGATCAAGAGATAACACAGGTTTTTTTAAGGTTTCTTTTTGTGCATATTTTAACGCAAGTGCAAAAGTATGAGGTAACTTTATAACTTATCATTTTTGTCTTAAAAATCTTGCTAAAAATGTAATTTTCTGAACTGGAAAAAAGTTTTAAAGGGGTCGTCCAAACAAGTGGCTTCTTCGTTTGACCAGATCGACCCAAGGTCACAAAACGACTTTTGTCCAGTTGGCAGAATTGTATTTTCTTTGGACGACTGAGGGATTGCGCAGATGTCTTAAAAATCTCTAATCATCCTCCAAGGATTTTATTTGTGTCCCAGCATTTGAAACATAATGGCATGTATGAAACTATCATCAGGACAAAAACATTTCAAGGTCGACTGTTGAGTTTGAATTCACAGAAACCTTGAGTTTTAACGATTAAACCATCGATTTTTATTTTAATTACTTTTTTTTCTCTCTTTTTGGTCCAGATGCACGTGACAGAGAACACACCACTTTGTCAATGCTTGTCTGATTTTGAGTGCCAAGCAGGGTTGGGCCTGGTTACTACATGCACCGGAATACCAGGTGCCACAAGGGGGCAGCAGTGGTTCTAATGCATATTGTTGTTGCGTCGTTATGTAACACTGCTCTTTAAAGGAAAAAAAGAAAAGCTCTGAAAAGTCAATTTTGCATAATAGTTTTCCTTTTAAATGTTTGTTTCATAAGAATTCGTGGAAAACTTTAAAACCAATTATTCATTTTTTCAATTCAGTTTATTTTGTAAAATCACAGCAGCAGTTGCCTCTCAAGGAACGAGAAGAAAGTTAGAAAATCAGCAGTGAAACAAACATGGGTCAATAACAGACAGATTAACCAACATCCATAGAAAACAAGCAAATGGAGGACTGTCCCAGAGCGCCCCCTGTCCTCAGACCCTCCTCCTGCAGGAACCACTCAAACACAGTGGGAACAAGAAGAGAGACGTCGAGGAGAAACCACAGTGAAGAAGAGATCCACTCTCATGGAGAGAACCAAGACTAAACCGAGACTAAATCAGGACTGAACCAGGACTAAACCAGAATTAAACCAGGACTAAACCTGGACTGAACCAGGACTAAACCAGGACTAAACCAGGACTAAACCAGGACTAAATCTTGGACTAAACCTGGACTGAACCAGGACTAAACCAGGGACTGAACCAGGACTAAACAGGACTAAACCTGGACTGAACCAGGACTAAACCAGAACTAAATCAAGACTAAACCAGGACTGAACAGGACTAAACCAAGACTAAACCAGGACTAAACCAGGACTAAATCTTGGACTAAACCTGGACTGAACCAGGACTAAACCAGGACTGAACCAGGACTAAATCAGGACTGAACCCAGACTAAACCAGGACTAAATCAAGACTAAACCAGGACTGAACAGACTAAACCAAGACTAAACCAGGACTAAACCAGGACTAAATCTTGGACTAAAACCTGGACTGAACCAGGACTAAACCAGGACTGAACCAGGACTAAACCAGGACTAAACCTGGACTGAACCAGGACTAAACCAGAACTAAACGAGGACTAAACCAAGACTAAGCCAAGACTAAACCAAGACTAAACCAGGACTAAATCAGGATTAACCCAGGACTAAACCAGGACTAAACCAGGACTAATCCAGGACTAATCCAGGATGGACAGACTGCAGATGGGTCCAGGACTAACAAACATCATTTTGCAGATATTTGATAGAGACATTAGACTTTTAACACACTATTTTTGATGATCAGGTTGTCCTTTTGTGAGTGACACACACATTAACATGAATGACACACACACACACACACACACACACACACACACACACACACACACACACACACACACACACACACACACACAACACACACACACACACACACCACACACACACACACCAGCTGATATTTATAACACAAATGAGTGATCTGTCTTTGTTTAATGAGCTCAACAGTTTTGTCTAAGAGCAACTGGCCTTTTGCATGAGTTATAAATCAGTGTTTGGGACCTGACCTTTAAAACAATGAGGTATTTACCCAAAGGAAGCTCATAGTACGTTATCTGAGGTGAAGAAGCAAAAATATCTGCTCTAAATGAGAACGAGGACATAAGACAACTTTTAGAACCACTTTGTCTATTCATGTCTGGCTATTAAGCAACTGCAAAGGGACTTCTGCGCAATAAAATAGTCAGGTCTTGTTATTTGAAGCATAGAAGTGTAAAATAAAAATGACATGTTTGTTACCAAGATCTGACGACTTGGTGAATATTGTTACCGATTACCCCCATTTTCACACCATAATATATCAAATGTATTGCCTGTCAAGTCCATAAATCCGCATTTTTTTTTTGGTCATGACTCCATCTGTCGCCCCTCGAGTCAGGCTCAAACACAACCATCCAATCCATTTTTTTCATTTCAAAGCTCTCGATTTACTGGTCAATCTATGTTCCTGCCCTCAACTATGGTCATGAGCTCTGGGTAATGACCGAAAGAAGAAGATCGTGGATACAAGCGGCTGAAGTGGGTTTCCTCTGCAGGTTGGCTGGGTGCTCCCTTAGAGATACAGTGAGGAGCTCGGAGTAGAGCCGCTGCTCCATGTCGAGAGGAGCAGCTGAGGTGGCTCGGGCATCTGTTCAGGATACCTCCTCGATGCCTCCCTGGGGAGATGTTTCCGGGCATGTCCCACCAGGAGGAGGCCCCGGGGCTGGCCTAGAAACGCCTTGGGGTCTCACTGGAGGAGCTGGAGGACGTCTGGGGTGGAGGAAGTCTGGGAGTCCCTGCTTAGACTGCTGAGACCCAGCCCTGGATAAGAGGAAGAAAATGGATGGATGGTCATTTTTGTTGAGTGCTTTGCTCACTGACTCTGCGAATAAAATCTTCGATGTTTTTCAGTCCCTTGATATTTTGTTCCTTTCAGCGGCTCAGTTGGTAGAGCGTTCGTCCTCTGATCCGAACGTTGGTGGTTCAGAATTTGCTCTCAACATAAACATCAGTGGTACAGCAGTACAACACTTACCCCGCCTCGCCCTGGTGTCTGCGTGGTGTATGAATGTGTGAGTGATGTAAAGCACTTCGAGGGCCTTGAAGGTGGAAAAGTGCTATGTAAGCCTTTATATATATATTTTTTTTCTTCGTAAGCAGCCATATTTGCTTTGATACGGCTGAATACCATACCTGTCCCTGATTATCCACCAGAGAGATTCACAAATATATATGTATACTGTATATTTTGTATATATTTGTGACTGCAGTGGCTAAATTGTCCAGTTAGAAAGAAAATATATCACATTTTCCCGGCAAAAAGACCCAAACGTTTGTGTCCTCAGCCTCTAATCGCTCTTGAGTTCCATAGTTAGCTTTTTGCTCTTTGTCAGTGTGGACTTTCCATCAGAATGACCATTGACCACAGTGACTACCCGTATTTTATCTGCTTTCAACAATTCCCCATGTGATGTCAATACCGGACAAAACGAGCAAAATTAGGGCTAGCTTTTTAACACACAATACCGTTTTTTTTTTCCCCTCGGCTTTCTTTGTGGCGCTAAATGCAGTATTGATAGTGTCCTGCCCATTCACAGCGCTCTTTGTGCTTTAAAATCGGGCTAATATCTGGCGAGTTAATTGAGAGCTTTTTGCTAACACACGGTTATTAGGGATTCGCTCTCTCCTTTCTGCCCTCTGCTTTTATTTAATGTCTGCCCTGTATCCTCCTTTCTGCTGCCTCTCATTTCTTCCCGGCTGGCATCAAAGAGGTGCCTAACCTGAATTGACTGCACATGTTAATCGCCATCTCCAGCGTATTAAACGATCTCAGAGCGTTCAGATGATTCACGAGCGGAGGAGAGCTCTCGTCAGAGGGAAACGCTAGCTAGCACCGCTGGAACGTTTAAGTGGGAGGTTCAGGAGGGATGGCTCTTGTGTGAGATCAAGTGCTTTTAGCGTATGTGCCATGGACGCTTTGTTTATCGTGTGTAAAAAAGCTCTAGTTTCCAGCGCATAATTGGCACATATCGTGAATTTGTGCGATAAAAGGCGAGGACGTCCGGGTCTGCTCAGTGTAGACAGTAAATGGCGTCATGCTTGCTCTTGTTTTTAAGATCTTCGAGCTAATCTGACGCTAAACAGGGTTGGGTCTGGTTAGTATTTGGATGATGGGAGTTCGCTGACCTCTGAGAAGTGGCAAAAACTAGTATTGTATCCTTTGGCTTGACATTTGCTGCATTGCCTGGTATGAATGTGGTGTGTGAGTGTTGGTCGTGGACGATTGGCAGGCTCACTTCCATCCGTCTGCCCCAGGACAGCTGTGGCTACATTAGTGCCTTATCATCACGAGTGAATGGTAAAAACTGCAGTGTGAAGCATCTCTGAGTGTCCAAAACGATACAATACAAAGACTGAGATGATTGATGGTTTTTCAGGTAGCACTTAAAGCCCCACCACACAACTTCACTGTCTTCGTTTTTTGTTTTTTTTTTTTTTCATTTTGGATATTATTATTATCTTGAAAAATGTGGGGAAACATGCGTCCTCGCTGCAGGCAGGTCTGCATCTTCACAAAAGTGACTCTTACAGCGGCTCCTCCTCCTGCTTCTTGTCTCTGTGGAATTGTTGTTTCTTTGGGTAGAACAAAAAACACATCTATCAAATGTTCAGAAGTGTGGTAAAGCCCCACAGTGTAGCTTTACCTTTATAGCACAGTAGTAGCATAATGAGACTGAAATTCAAAATGATTCATTAGTATATATTACATAACGTCTCTTTCACCAGTTTGTTAAAAAGTGATCCCAATTTGTTTTTCATTTTAATTGTATGTTTTGTTTGTTTGAATACAATTTTTTAACTTTTTTTTTTTTTTTGGACAAAAGGTACAGACAGAGAGTTTTGAAAGTTTTATATTCTCTCTTTCCAGTGGTGGAAGGAAACAAAGGTAAAGTACATTTTAGGTATCTGTACTTTACTTTACTACTGGATGCTTTTTACTTTTACTTCACTACATTTTTGAACAGGACTTAAAAGTATTTTTTAAATTATTTTCTGAGACCTACTGAAAAGGATGTTCATAATGTGAGAAAAGAAAAATATACAAATAAAAACAGCTGGAAAAACGATTGATTTAATTGTTTCTGTTGAACAAAACTCAGCACAAATCTGTATCAAAACCACCACATTATAAAACCTCAAAACCTGCGGTAAATACTTTTACTGTCTACTCTTTAAGTACATTTTGAAAGCGGTACTTTAATACTTTTTACTGAAATACGCTGGCTATGAGATTACTTATGAGTCCAGTATGTTAAAAAGGGAGAATACTCACTTGAAAACCATGGCATTGCTTGTGGTGTTCCCCAGGGGTCAGTGTTGGGGCCCATACTTTTCAATCTTTATATAAATGATCAATATAATGCATCACGTTCATTAAAACTACATATAACTAACTATATATGTGTGCATATATATGTGTATAAGTAGATATGTATTCTTTTTTTTCCCTCCTTTCCCTTTTCTTTTTTTCCTTCAGTGGAATTGGAAGCATAAACAGAGCGTTTGATTTGTGTCCTGATGGAAGATAAGGGTGAGATTTGACAAGTTTTCTTCTTCCCACTCTTTTTCGAGCTTATATAAGAACAGATTGTGAGATGTGCTTTAGGTGTACCTGTGCTCGAAATAAATAAATCAAGAAAGAAAGAATAATAAATAAATAAATGAAAGAAAATGAAGTAGATTTTTCATGATATTTTTTACTTGAGTTTTTTTTTTTTTTTTTGCTCTGTAAGTAACACATTTGAGTACTTCTTCCACCTTTGCTTGTTTCTCGCTCTTAAAACTCCTTTTCAATTATTTTTCAGTAGGTTACATCCTTTTACTGCTGAAGTCTAAAGTGAACAGCCAACGACACGACTTACACTGCCCAGCTCTGGCCTCCAAACGCAGCCTGTTGCCTGTATTTTATGTGCTCTGTTATCCACGTCAAACAAAGGCTATAAAAGCTCAAATTTATATCTTCAAAAATTGCATTAGGCTTTATCGAATCCCTGCCAGTGTCATGCCGTTTATCACGATCCAGGCTACGTCTCGTCCCTGTGTTATCACTGGCATCAGCGGGGGAGTATGTTTGCACAGCCACATGGACTGAAATAGGATTGAGATTTTATACTACAGGTGAAGCCGTCCGGTGTTGGCAAATCAGACATATTTGTTGCAGCGCGAGTGTTATTTTTTTTTTTCCAGAGGGTGCAGTGGCATCAAGCTTAAGTAAGTGCAATCAGCCAACACTTCACGACTCATAAGTGGAGGCAGTTTGGTTGTTTTCGAGGAGTGAAATCGGAGAAAGCCATCGGACTTTTCGCTGACAGATCGAAGAATGCTGCAAGAGCCGGCACTTTAAAATAATTATTTCCATATGTTCTGTGTGTGTTTGAGGCCTAACCACATGTACAGAGCGGTGTAGTGTTTCTGTAAAGGGAATTATGGTCATTATGGGATGTAGAGTAATGCAGGGTTTAGACAGACAAATTTGAAGATGGACAACTCAACAATACTAACCACATTCGCTCATTTATTCATATACTTTCTACTAATCCTCCTGTTATGGAGACTGGAATAATCCCAGTGAGTTTGGACCAAACGTGGGCCACCGAATGGGTCGTGCTCACTCCCAGACTGGAGATTAATTCTGCGTTCATTGAATTTAAGTAATCCAAATCCAATTTAATAAATCAATGGTCTTAAGAGAGCACTAACGACTGTGCCCTGCTCGCTAACCCCGTTCAAACACCCTCCATCTGATCAATTCTAAAGATTACGCTGTGCAAAATGTTTTTTCGATATTTATCCTGTTACACTTTGAGATAGTTTGTTTTTTTGGTGTTTTTTTTTTCTAAAGGTTATAGTTTAAATGAGGCCAGTGTTTGTAGAGGATCATAAAAAAGTCAGATTTTAGTTTGTATTTTCTTTTCCCTGGAAGTGTCACTGTCCAAATGCATTCAGGTCCTTTTTTTTTTTTTTTTTTTTTTTTTTAACACTTTATTTATGACGATTTTCATGTTATACCAAAAAGCATTTTGACAAAAGTTATACATAAACATAACCTATAGAACCCGACCATCCCACACAGAGGACCCCAAAGATCCTAACTAAATAGAATAAAACTGAATAGTAAGTAAATGGGTAAAAAAAAAAAAAAAAAAAAAAAAAAAAAAAACCCACATAAATAGGCAATAAAAAGAAACAAAATAGGTTTATAATAATTACACGCATTCAATACAACCCCAGCTGTAAAACTAATGATACAGGGCTTCCATCAAATTATTATATCCAATTTTTCTTTTGCATATTTAATAAAGGGTTGCCAGATTAAAAAAAAACAAAAAAAAACTATTGGAACCTCCATTAAGAGTGTGTCTGATCTTTTCCATTTTCATAAGATATAGACTCCACTGTGAGTGTGACGGAGGCAGTGCATTTTTTCCAGAGTGTGTAGTAGGACACAGTCTTATGGGGTTTGTTCAGGGGGTAAAGATTCAACATATCTCCAAAGAGCCGTCACTGGATGAAGGTCTGATGGAAGCCTTCAAGTTCCTGACAACACCTTGAACACTTGAGTCTAGAAAGGTCCAGTTTGGTGCAGCTCCAGACTGTGTGAAAGTCTGTACCTTCTGTTATTTTACACCGTCACTGGTTGGATCAGTGTTGGGGGAACCTCCTCGCTAGTTGTGTCTTTTGACCAGAGAGCTCGATGTAATATTTTACATCGTAATAGTTTCAAAATTTTGCCCCGATCTTCAGCTGGTAAGTTTACTCCTAGATCCTGTTCCCATCTGTTTTTCATAATATCCAGAGATGTAAAGGTTTAAAAGAAGAAGAAGAAGCAGTAGATTTGTAGATTTGAACTTTAGTTTTGTTAAATGGCGATGTAACTGTTTTAACCCTTTGTGCATGACTCCTTTTTAAATAATAGCACGTGGAGAGCAGTGGGCGGGGATAAGTGGTAGGTGATTGTGTTTTTTCTCAGACGTTTTTTTCCACCTTTAAGGCAGTCAAAGTGCTTTACATTAAGGAACCGCCCATTCACGCTCCAGTGTAGGTGTATGTGGGTCTGACCTCTCAATCAATCATGTTTAAGTCGAGGGATTCGAACCACCAACCGTTGGATCAGTGGAGGTGATAATGGAAATGTACTCAGCCATAGGAACACAAACAGTCAAAATACAGCTCAAAGTTACTGCAGAATCTTCTAAAACTCCAGCTTAATGTCTTATGATTCTTTCTCTTACACTTGAACTTGAACTGATTTCAAACAGACTAATGCTTTTTATAATATGACTGTCCAGACCGACAAACAAAGAAGCTACAGCAGCAATCTGACTCCCAAAAGGACACTTTAATGCACTCGTTACATCCAAATAAATCAACATTTGAGTTATTCGATCCCCCATTATTCTAAAGTGACGCTGACTCTTTAACCCAGACCGAGACGCATGGGGGAACGTGCCAAAGTTTCGCAACATTAAGATGAATAATGGCCGACCGGAGCGCACATGGTATCAGTTTCCTCGGGCCTGTTTATTTCCCAGAGTGCACTTTGTGAAGGAAATTGGTTTATACTTATGAGGCATTGATCCACCGAGAACGCCACCGTTTGTCATTCACTGGGGCCCTCGGACACGGCGATGGAGCGATATCGAGGAGGCCGCGGAGGGACACATCCAGATAAGTGACTTCCGCCTGCGACTATGGGCGTAGGCGTAGGACATTCTGCTGCAGAGGATATGAATGCATCACAGCTAAAGAGGTTTACACACACAAAACACACACACAAAAGTGAAAGTGCAAGGTCAAAATGTTTAGGTTCTTCTTACAATGAAACGTCTGTAAAGTAGGTTTTTAGGCTACGTCTGTATTTTTAGTTTCATCTCTTCTGCGTGCTGAGAGGGAGGGAAAAACGCTCGGCCGTGCGTGATGTAAATTTAATGAAAACTTATGTAGACTGAATTGTTGAAAAGTCGACTTTTATCACTGGAGATGTGCAGAGCTTTAAGAAGATTATAAGGTTGCAATCATGGACATAGCTAACCTGCTAGCCACCGCCGCCACGCTCCAAATAGAAAGTCCATAGAAAGTCGTTCTCTGTTACTGCTGCCGTCACGCTCGTCGTTTGGTCTTAAAATGTTCGTATTAACCCGCTCAGGTCTGTAAGTCAAGATATGAACATTAATAACACAGACAAATCAGGCGGCGTCTTTCCTCAGGGTCGCTCCTGCTAACGTTAGCAACAGGTTTTATTGACAGCGTTGCTAAGTGCCTGCTCCCTGCTAAACCAGCGGTGCGAGCGGGGGCTTTACCTTCACCAACCTCGCTCCGGATTGGCTCTTTGATACGACTGAAATTTCAAATATGGATATATGTATCACCTCCCAAATTAGCCGCTACAACTGCTAGCTTCGATTAGCTTAATTTTTGACTGCAGCCGAACGCTGTGGGGTGACGTCACACTCACTTAGTCGACTTCTTTACACAGTCTGTGGTTGTAATTTAGAAAGTGGAGATGCTTAACCCCCCAAAGAGGTTTTTATTTAAATTTCTTCTTTAGTTTTTTTAAGATCTAGGTAGCCAACGGAAAATAAATGAATCATGTGAACTGTCCATGTAACAGGCCTGTCAAAAAGTAAAGTAACAGGGAGCTGGATGGCAGAGTGGTTAATTTTTCAGTCTTTGCGTTTTCTATAGGTGCTCCAGCCTCCAAAGACCTGCATGGACCTGTAAATAAAATAATATGACTCTAATCATTAAAGATGCACTGTGTTTTCTGCTGCAGGGGCTTATTTCCATGGAGACTGTATTGCATTAGAGCGTCTGGAATGTTCAGCAGTTTGGCTTTAGACTTCTATCTAACATTTACAGTAATTACGTGTATTTTTATAGCTCAAAAATCCCCTTGAAAATATGCACAATTACTAAGAGCGGGGTCACCTCTCCATAGATCTGACCTTTAAGTCTGACTGGTTACGGCATCACCCTGCCTCCTTGGTGATAGCTTAATTAAAGGCTATACTTTCGTAGGCTCTTTATTCATTATATTTTATTATTTTTAAGTTAGCAGTACAGTTTGACACTTTAGTGCATGAGTTTTTAATATTTATAGCGCAAATTCTGGCCTATCACGTGCATAGACTTTATATAAATGGACAAAGCTAACGTGCTAGCTACCACGTTCCAAACAGGAAGTGAGCACAACTCTGACTCTGGCTCCAGTTCACTATTAAAAACCTGTGTTAACCTGCTCTATGTGATCCTGCTGTTTTGTTCTTATTTTGCTCTTTTGTCCATAAATCAAGTTGTGAACATTAATAACAGACAAATCAGGCGCCTTCTTTCCCCAAAGTCGCCCGCGCTAGCGTTAGCAACAGGTTTGATTGACAGCGTTGCTAAACACCCGTCACCCGCCAAAACCAGTGGTGCTGCCTTTAAAAGTTCTTATTTTATTGTAGCGCTCTGAGATTCTATGGAATGAAGAGTGCGTTATAAATTAAATGTATTATTATAGTATTATTATTATTATTATATATAAAAAAGCCTCGCTCCGGATTGGCTCTTTGGTTGCTATGGAACCAAATTCGCCCCTGTAAACGCGAGCCTCAGTGAGCTTTGGCTTGAGCCGGACGCTGTGGGTGACGTCACTCCCTTAGCTCACTTCTGTATCCAGTCTATGGTGACACAACTGGTGCCATGTCAGATCCACAGTTATCTGACAGGTGCCATAAATAAGTGCAATATCAGGCATCAGAAATACTGCCAGATGACACGAATACAACCAGGTGACAGAAAAGGGGCAGGAGCCATAGAACAGCTACGGCTCCTGTCAAAGTCAGACTCTGAGGTGGCCTTGCTGGACTAAAGTGAGACGCGAGGAGACAAAAAGACAAAGCCATGTTCCATTTTTAGTGCACGCTACTGCCCTCTGATGGTACTTACAATTATTACAGAGTCAGCCCAAACTACTCTGCAGAACTGTTATTGGGACTGGACCCAGTTTCATGCCGATTGTGGAGGAGGAGGAGATGTGTTCAGTTTGTTCATTTATTCCATGTTTATTGCACATAATTCCCCTTGGTCCCTCCCCCTCTTGTCTATAGGTTCCTTGTAGCCGGAGCCCTTAAAATATTCAAAAGCCCAAGTATGTTTTTAGTCTATGGTAAATTAACACGCCACGAAACAAGGTTCTCAGACAGAAACTGAAATATCACTCCCACACTCTGATTTCACAATGTTTCTTTCAACTGCCTGTCTTACCAACTTGTACTTAACTACAAAGTTTTTTTTTCTGTTTTTGAACCTCCAATTTTTGGGATGAGTGGGCTGTCCCAAATGTAAAAGCAAGACTTGAAATACAAACTGAAGTAGTTCCACATGCAGAGTGAATATGAAATGAGGAACACATGCTCTGCTCTGGAAAAAACACCAATTTATTATTTGATATTTCTTCAAATAAGTATGAATGCTGCTTATATAAAGGCGCAAATGGACACTTTTTGAGACATAATGATCTTTTTTGTGCAGAAGCGTAAACATATAGCTCTCTGACGCACTTCGTACATTAGTGCTTAAACAGCAACCTACCATTTACCTGCTGGATTGTAAAGGAAATGTGGAGCAGCCAATAGGAATGATCGTTAGCCCAGTGATTAGCCACATTCAGCTCGGGGCATGTTCTAAGGTACAATCAGATCTTATTGATACCTGGCTACTCAATGTTTAGTTTATTTATCAAGTTCTCCATGAACCTCAGGAGCGAATCAAATACACTTTATGTGGCACATTTTTGATAAACGTGACAGCAAAATAAATATATAAGTAAAACAGTACATTAAAAAGCATTAAGATGGACTAGACCCCTCCCCTGAACCGCCACCTTAACGTGGTGGAGGGGTTTGAGTACCCGAATGATCCTGGGAGCTATGTTGTCGGGGGCTTTATGCCCCTGGTAGGGTCACCCATGGCAAACAGGTCCAGGGGGACGGGTCAGACCAAGAGCGGTTCAGAAGCCCTTTATGAAGACAATAAAATCAAGGCCAGTTACGTCGCCCGGACCGGCGTCACCGGGGCCCCACCCTGGAGCCAGGCCTGGGGTGGGTGCTCGACAGCGAGCGCCTGGTGGCCGGGCCTTTCCCCACGGGGCCCGGCCGGGCTCAGCCCGAAGGAGCGACGTGGGGCCGTCCTCACGTGGACCCACCACCCGCGAGAGGATCCATAAGGGGCCGGTGCAGTGTGATCCGGGCGGCAGTCGACGGCGGGGGCCCCGACAACCGGATCTCCGGACATGGAGACTAGCTCTGGGGACATGGAATGTCACCTCGCTGGGGGGGAAGGAGCCTGAGCTTGTGCGGGAGGTTGAGCGTTACCGACTAGATATAGTCGGCCTCGCCTCCACGCACAGTTTGGGCTCTGGAACCCAACTTATTCTGGCAAACCGTTCGGCGCCTCAGGAGGGGGAAGCAGTGCTTCACCAACACTGTTTACAGTGCGGGTGGAGAGCTGTTGACCTCAACTGGGGATGTTGTCGGACGGTGGAAGGAATACTTTGAGGATCTCCTCAATCCCACTGTCACGTCTTCCGAGGAGGAAGCCGAGGCTGGGGACCCGGAGGCGGACTCATCCATCACCCTGGCCGAAGTCACTGAGGTGGTTAGCAAGCTCCTCGGTGGCAAGGCTCCGGGCGTTGATGAGATCCGTCCCCGAGTACCTTAAGTCTCTGGATGTTGTGGGGGGCTGTCTTGGCTGACACGTCTCTACAACATCGCGTGGCGGTCGGGGACAGTACCGCTGGACTGGCAGACCGGGGTGGTGGTCCCCTCTGTATAAAAAGGGGGACCGGAGGGTGTGTTCCAATTACAGGGGAATCACACTCCTCAGCCTTCCCGGTAAGGTCTATTCCAGGGTACTGGAGAGGAGAGTCCGGCCGATAGTCGAACCTCGGATCCAGGAGGAGCAGTGTGGTTTTCGTCCTGGTCGTGGAACACTGGACCAGCTCTACACTCTCCATCGGGTGCTCGAGGGTTCATGGGAGTTTGCCCAACCGGTCCACATGTGTTTTGTGGATCTGGAGAAGGCATTCGACCGTGTCCCCCGTGGTGTCCTTTGGGGGGTGCTCTGGGAGTATGGGGTACGGGGCCCTTTGCTAAGGGGTGTCCCAGTCCCTGTATGACCGGAGCAGGAGCTGTGTTCGCATTGCCGGCAGTAAGTCAGACTTGTTCCCGGTGCATGTTGGACTCCGCCAGGGCTGCCCTTTGTCACCGGTTCTGTTCATTATATTTATGGACAGAATTTCTAGGCGCAGCCAGGGGCTGGAGGGGGTCTGGTTCGGGAACCACAGGATCTCATCTCTGCTGTTTGCAGATGATGTTGTCCTGATGGCTTCTTCGAGCCAGGACCTGCAGCAGGCACTGGGGCGGTTTGCAGCCGAGTGTGAAGCGGCTGGGATGAGAATCAGCTCTTCTAAATCTGAGGCCATGGTTCTCGACCGGAAAAAAGGTGGTCTGCCCTCTCCGGGTGGGTGGAGAGCCCTTGCCTCAAGTGGAGGAGTTCAAGTATCTCGGGGTCTTGTTCACGAGTGAGGGAAGGATGGAACGCGAGATTGACAGGCGGATCGGTGCAGCGTCTGCAGTGATGCGGTCGCTGTATCGGTCCGTTGTGGTAAAGAAGGAGCTGAGTCGAAAGGCAAAGCTCTCGATTTACCGGTCAATCTACGTTCCTACCCTCACCTATGGTCATGAGCTCTGGGTCATGACCGAAAGGACAAGATCGCGGATACAAGCGGCCGAAAATGAGTTTCCTCCGCAGAGTGGCTGGGCGCACCCTTAGAGACAGGGTGAGGAGCTCAGTCACACGGGAGGAGCTCGGAGTAGAGCCGCTGCTCCTTCACGTCGAGAGGAACCAGCTGAGGTGGCTCGGGCATCTGCTCAGGATGCCTCCTGGACGCCTCCCTAGGGAGGTGTTCTGGGCATGTCCCACCGGGAGGAGGCCCCGAGGAAGACCCAGGACACGCTGGAGGGACTATGTCTCTCGGCTGGCCTGGGAACGCCTTGGGGGTCCCACCGGAGGAGCTGGAGGACGTGTCTGGGGTGAGGGAAGTCTGGGAGTCCCTGCTTAGACTGCTGCCCCCGCGACCCGGCCCCGGATAAGCGGAAAAATGGATGGATGGATGGAAGATGGACTAAATAAGAGGGTGGCATTGACCGAGAGGCGGCAGGAACACGACACACTGTGCATCTGTCACACAGCCTCTCTCCTCCTACACTCTATAGTCTGCATGGCGCCCCCTTTAGGCTTACAGTATGTGGTCCTAATCAATGGCAGAGCTGACCGTAATAAGAGAGCACAGCTGAACCACTGACCTGCTGCTGCTCTGAACCTGGCCAAACCAAGATGTATAAAAACATATAGATCATGGACCTTAGGGAATAGTGAACAACACTCAGCTGCTCATGGGATTTTCCACACTTTTTGTTGGATGAAGATAGACTTGTGGAGACCTGTGGAGAACCTGTGTGGACTTGTGGAGACCTGTGTGGATCTGTGGAAACCTGTGTGGCCTGTGGAGACCTGTGGAGACCTGTGGAGACCTGTGGAGACCTATGGAGACCAGTGGAGACCTGTGGAGACCAGTGGAGACCTTTGGAGAGCTGTGGAGAGCTGTAAAGAACTGTGTAGACCTGTGTGGACCTGTGGAGACCTGTGGAGACCTGTGAAGACCTGTGGAGACCTATGTAGATGTGTGTAGACCAGTGGAGACATGTGGAGACCAGTGGAGACCTGTGGAGACCTGTGGAGACTTGTGGGGAACTGTGGAGACCTGTGTAGACCTGTGTGGACTTGTGGAGACCTGTGTAGACCTGTGGAGAGCTGTAAAGAACTGTGTAGACCTGTGTGGGACTTGTGGAGACCTGTGTAGACCTGTGGAGAGCTGTAGAGAACTGTGTAGACCTGTGTGGACTTGTGGAGACCTGTGTAGACCTGTGGAGAGCTGTAAAGAACTGTGTAGACCTGTGTGGACCTGTGGAGACCTGTGGAGACCTGTGAAGACCTGTGTAGACCTATGTAGATGTGTGTAGACCAGTGGAGACCTGTGGAGACCTGCGGAGACCTGTGGAGACTTGTGGGGAACTGTGGAGACCTGTGTAGACCTGTGTAGACCTGTGTAGACCTGTGGAGACCAGTGGAGACCAGTGGAGACCAGTGGAGACCTGTGTAGACCTGTGGAGAGCTGTAGAGAACTGTATAGACCTGTGTGGACCTGTGGGGACCTGTGGAGACCTGTGTAGACCTGTGTAGACCCGTGGAGACCCGTGGAAACCTGTGGAGACCTGTGGAGACCTGTGGAAACCTGTGGAGACCTGTGGAGACATATGGAGAGTTGTGGAAAATCTGCGGAGACCTCTGGAGATCTGTGTGGACCTGTGGAGACTTGGGGAGACCTGTGTGGACCTGTGGAGACCTATGTAAACCTGTGTAAACCTGTGTAGACCTGTGGACAACCTGTGTGGACCCGTGGAGACCTGTAGAGATGCAACTTTTATTGTTCTTAATGTAAAATGACGTTAATTTCTGTATGACACGATTAACGCATTTTACCGCAAACAAACAGTGTATTTCCTTCATGATCTCAGGACACAGGACACTTTCAATTGATTCTAAAACATGAGCGCAGACTGGGTCCTCATAGAAGTTTGTTGAGTGACGTTTTCGAGCTTCTACAGCTGCGTCCGCAAAGAGACGTCCAGGGGTGGAGCTAACAGGGAGACTGGGGGGCTCACGTTTCAGATAATTACTAATTCATTCATTATTGTTGATTAATAATAAAACAGGATATTAAAATATAAACCAATAATAACACATCAAAAATAATATTTCATTTTGCAGGAGGAAGAAGGGGGGCCATGGAGACGTCCTGCCCTGGGACTCATTCAGCTCAGAACCGCCCCTGGTGACTGATGATGGTTGAAATACTGCGACTGTTTATAGTAATAATCGTCGTAACAGAAGCAGTATTATAATATGAAAGAGGCGTGGGCAGTATACGCAGCCTTCTAAAGAGTTTTCACATTCACTCTAATATTTTCTGACCTGAATAATGCCACTCTGAAACATTATGAGTGTCCTGCCTCCACTTCTTCATTACTGATATCAAACTGTGTGTCCCTTAAGATATTAGCACTTCTATTAGATCTCATACATATAAATGATCTGAGTAAATGACTTCTTTGACGACAGACAGTGGTGGGTTTAAAAAGAGGATTACTGTGATGCGTCGCCATCCGCCTCCCTGGTATGTCATTACGCTCTCCAGTGTCACAAGAGCAACTCCTGTTAATAGAGGTAATTATGGTGAAATTATAACCTGTCTGAGAGAAACACTGGGAATGAGCATTTGTGAGTGAAATGGGTCCTCCTCGTTCAGTCACCTCCAGGAACGAGAAGAAAGAAGACGAAGAAAATGAGTTTAAGAGTCTCGAAGAAACACAGGGCGGGTCACGACCTCAGCTCAGACCTGTTAAGTGTCAGGGAGAAGGATCGTTATCTTATTGTGAGGGATTTTTTCTGTTTAAAGAGACAAACTGACAGAAAAAATGGATCAATCACAGTTTAAATTTGAGTTTTTTTGCTGTAAAATATGTGTTGGTCTAAATATCGGTTTAAGCAAAAAAACATTCAAATAAAAATCTAAATTGTATATATTTTGGATGTGCAAAATTCCTCAAAACTACTGCGAATACTGCTTGTTGTGTCCTTGGGCAAGACACTTAACCACATTCATACATCAGTGTCTGTGTGCACTGATGTATGAATGAATGAGTGAATAAGTCAGTGTTTTCTTGATGTAAAGCGCTTTGAGAGACATAAAGGTGGAAAAAAAAGTGGCAATTTACTATTTAAAGGCGGCAAGGAAATCAACTTATTACAGAATGAATGTTTCTTTTTGAAAATATAATAAAATATAAATACAGAGCTGTCAAATGCAGAGAACAAATGACAAATAAATGGGATCAGTAACGTTTTCCTCTCAAAAGTTGGTGGTTCGAATCCCATTTTCAACATAAATATCATTGGTTGGGGCAATTCCAGCTCCTGAAGATAAATGCTGGTGTGTCCTTGGGCAAGACACTTAACCCACCTCAGCCCCAGTGAACCTGAACCACATGAACCTTTACCATAATAGTTTCATCAGAATATCAGTTTTGAAGTGCAGACTGCTGCTAGTGACATGTCTTTACCTCGACATGTTCGTTCAGAGTTGTCTTTATTTCCGCCTCCACTCAGTAAATACGTCTCTCTTAACAAACTCACTCACAGAGTCTCATCTCAAAGTTCAAATCACACAGAAATATCTGAAGAACATGAACGTTTCCATCAAAACTGTGTTAATGACTCAGAGCTAAACCTGTCCACGTGGAAGAAGGTTTGACAGGACAGTAGTACGAGTAATTGTAGTAGCAGCAGTAGTAGTAATCATAGTAGCAGTTTAATAGTAGTAGTAGTAGCAGAAGTAGTAGCAGCAGTAGCAGTAGTAGTATCAGATTAATAGTAGTGGCAGTAGTACCAGTAGTAGCAGCAGGGGTAGTAGTAGTAGTAGTAGTAGTAGTAGCAGTAGCAGTTGTAATAGTGGTGGTGGTAGTAGTAGTAGTAGTAGTAGTAGTAGTAGCAGTAGTACTAGCAGTAGTAGTAGTAGCAGAACTCGTATCAGATTAATAGTAGTGGCAGTAGTAGCATTAGTAGCAGCAGTTTAATAGTAGTAGTAGTAGTAGCAGTAGCAGTTGTAATAGTGGTGGTGGTGGTAGTAGTAGTAGTAGTAGTAGTAGTAGTAGTAGTAGTAGCAGTAGTAGTAGAAGTTTAATAGTAGTAGCAGTAACAGTAGTAGTAGCAGTAGTAGCAGAACTACTATCAGATAATAGTAGTAGCAGTAGCAGTAGTAGTAGTAGTAGTAGCAGCAGTACTAGCAGTAGTAGTAGTAGCAGAACTCGTATCAGATTAATAGTAGTGGCAGTAGTAGCATTAGTAGCAGCAGTTTAATAGTAGTAGTAGTAGTAGCAGCAGTAGCAGTTGTAATAGTGGTGGTGGTGGTAGTAGTAGTAGTAGTAGTAGTAGTAGTAGTAGTAGTAGTAGCAGTAGTAGTAGAAGTTTAATAGTAGTAGCAGTAACAGTAGTAGTAGCAGTAGTAGCAGAACTAGTATCAGATTAATAGTAGTAGTAGAAGCAGCGGTAGTAGCAGTAGGAGGCAGAGTAGTAGTAGTAGTAGTAGTAGTAGCAGTACTAGTAGCAGTTTAATAGTAGTAAACACTCAGTTTGACCTGGTGTAGTAGTAGTAGTCGTAGCAGTAGTAGTAGCAGTAGTAGTAGCAGTAGTAGTAGTAATAGCAGCAGCAGTACTAGTAGCAGTTCAATATTAGTAAAGTTTGAGATGTTACTTCAGACTCAGCTCTGCTCATCATTTAAACGACTTCTCTCGATTCTGATGAAGTTCTCTGGGGCTGGAAGTCGACTTGTCCCTGTGGAAATCCCCAAAGGTTAAACCCGACTCTTTTCATATTTGATGTATAATTTAGACGTCAGTTTGATTTCTGTTTGTGCTGTTACTCGGGTCGGCTCATGATGCCTCGAATGCGGGATTTTTTTTTTTTTTTTTTTTTTTTTTCCTTCCCTGCGTTGATCCTTCAAAGAGAGAGAACGAGCTGATTGAAGATAAGGGGGAGGAATCTGGGATCTAGGAAAAAAGACGACATTAAGCGGTTTCATATAGGCGCTGTCGGTTTGTGAGAGCGGGATCAAAATATATATAGGTTTTGTGTGGAAAACTGCAACTGCAATGGCTCGTTTTGTACACACTGGAGGATAAAAACTGTGTGTATATGACCAACAGGGACATAAAACAAATCTTCTCATCATCCTAACATCATATTGTAAAAAAACAACCAAAAAAATGAAAGTTATATTGGAAATACTCCACAAACGACATCACCATGAACTAAACATGAGCTGAATTTCCCTTAAAGCTCATCTATGTATCAGTGGTGGAAGGTAATGAAGTAAAAGTACTGTACTTAAGTGTAAATTTGAGGTATTTGTGTGTTACTTAAGTACAGTTTAAAAAGGCAAATTTTTACTTTTACTTCGCTTTATTTCAGAGCAGTATGTGTACTTTCTACTCCACCACAGGACTCAAAATTAAAAGTTTCGTTTTTTTATTATTATTGTGTGAGGCTGAAAAAGGTTTATTTTTTAAAAAGAAAAGAAAAACAGACAGAAAAAATAATCGATTCAATTGTTTCTGTTTTTTATCAAAATCACCACATCTGAAACTTTATTAAATCTCAAAACCTGCGTGAAATACTTTTACTTTTTACTCTTTAAGTACATTTTTAAACAGGAGCTTTAATACTTTTACTTAATAGAAATTCCCAAAAATATGACCTGGTAAAATCAATGTCTTAGCTGCATAAACGGCTGACTTTTATTCTTTTTTTTATATAGAGCTGTAAAAACCAAACCCTAAGTACAATTATTATCATTATTATTGTTCAAATGTGTAATTATGTAAGTTTCTGACCTGTTTTAATTGTTTTCTTGTATAAAAGTTCCTCAAAAGTACATTCATTTTTATATTTTTCTTCCATTTAAACTGGTATTAAACACTTGATTGATGCTGCAAAGTAAAAGAATGGATAAGGATGGATGGATGTGTAAAATAGAGGTAGATTTGTGAAAAAAGGCAAAAAGGACATGCTGATACTTCATTTACTGTGACTTTTATGGCTAAAAAAAAAGGAAAAAAAAAAGTGTGATAATGTGTAACGTAAAATGTGATGCTTTTACTTTTACGTGAGTATTTTTTGACCTGGTACCTGTACTTTTACTTAAGTAACAAAACTGAGTACTTCATCCACCACTGCTATCTGTCTATGAGGTTTGATAAAATATGAGCAGCATCAAAACTACATTCATACAGGTCACATTTTGGTCGCACTTTTCCACTTTCAAGACACTCACACACACATTTATACACCAGCGTATGCAGACACAAGGTGGGATAAGTGTCTTGCCCAAGGACACAACAACAGCATCTGTGGGACCTGGAATCGCAGCACCAAACTTAACCAAATCAAATCAAAGTACTATAACTGAAGAAAAGATTAACGTTACCGTCCAAACTGTATTTCTTCATGACTTTCAGAGCAAGTCCTGTCTATGTTTGGAGGTTCGTGTGGCAGGGCATCTGACATAAATGATACGCCAACTTAATGTGTGTCGTAACATCAGGCAGGGGGACTGAAAGAAGCGGAACTCAGGAAGGTTTAGCAGTGTTTGTTTAAGTGAATAGTTCAAGCAAATGAGGAGCTGGGTGCGGGAAGAACACAGAGGTGCAGAGACGTAGACGAGGGAAACAGTACCGGTGCAGGGAGGCGGGGTCCGAGGCGAGGGTCCGGAGCTGGTCCAAAGAGCGGGGTCTGGAAGGTGGCACAAAAATCCAATGAGCAGGAAAATCAGAAAACAGGAACATTACAAAAAGCCGAGCAAGAGTATGGAAGTAGTACACGCGGACGATCTGTCCCCGAGTGTCTGGTCCTGGCTCCTCTTATCCACCGCAGTTGACGCTGACGGTTTCCAGGTGCGTGTGGGAGGAGCCAGGAACTCCGCCCAGCTCCGGACACGGACAGGTGAGGGCAGACAAGGATCATAACTGTGCAAATCACTGCTTCTTCCTTGGACGATGTTTGCGCTGAGAACAGGATTCGAATCGTCAAACTTCGGATCGTTGGACGAACGCTCGATTCCACTGAAATCTGCTCGTGACAACTGAAAAACGGCATTGTTTTAATGAGACAAAAGCGCTACTTCCCCAACTGCCTTCACTGTAATAAGCTTTTATGTCGCTTTAACAGTTCTGGGTCACGTGGCGTTTTGATTCTAATGAGCTCAAAGCGGCTGGACTCGCTCGGGTTTATCCAGCCGTGGCTCTCATTATTATACCAGATGTGATTTAGTACAATCTGTATGTCAAGGCTAATTGGTGCGGCGGCTACCTCTGCCGTCCGTGCTTTGAGTGGTGACCCTGGCATTTTCCGTGAGGCGGGGGACGACGTGGCGACCTGGACCTGGGCTGGACCCCTCCGCTGACTTATAAAAAGTGCCGTAATGAGCGGATGGCATTAAAACGGGGGTCCCAGTGTAACCCCGCCAACCCGCACTGATATAACACTTCAATTATTCATTTGAAGTAATAGTCACAGTGTTGAAATATTCATGGACCAGTAATGAGGGATGTATTGATTTAAATAGCAGCTTTGTTGGAGGGCTGTGTCTGCCGGCGGAGAAAGGCCCAGCCAATGTTCGCTATACGCCGCAGAGATCTTTGTTTTGTGTGTTATCAGCTCACACTAATTAATTATTAGATTCTCTTGTACAGAATCTATTTAAGGACACTGTACAAACGTCTTTAAAGGCGTTCAAACCGGCGAAGGCAGAGCGCTTACACCAGATTTCATCATTTTAACTCAGCCCAAAGCTAAAATTATGATTATTAATGAATACAAGATCGTTACGTGGTTCTGTGCTGGTAAATTACGATGTTGGAACACGGCTGTTTTCATGTTTTGGCGTGAGCTCAAAATTAATAATTACATTGATGTTACCTCCAGGTTTGAATACACTTATATCCACTCTACTATAGATGTATGTATCTTTGTTTCTACAGATTGAGAGCACTCAGACGCTTTTTCATGTTCAAATACAGAAAAATACAAACCAAAAAACAACAAAAATAAGTGTGTAAGTCCATTTAAAACATTAAAAACCAGAACAGGTTTGATTATTAATGTGTATCACCACATTATTAAAGTGCATTAGTGGCACCAGTGGATCCAGTTTTGCAGGTCCTTGAAATATGTTCCATTTTTAGGAAGGAAAATACCCAAAACCTCTTTGTTCCATCTTCGTTCTTGTGCAGACAGGACTTAGACTTGTACAATCATGAGATCTTGAAGTAAAAGTTCTCGTTACAATCGTTCCTTAAACAGGAATGGGGGCCTGAGGCATTATTCCATCCTCAGACCTACAGCAAACAGAAAGAAACAAAGAGAAGAGAATAGGAGGGTCATTAAAGGTTGAGTAGGGTTGTTAAGGCAGGAACTGGAGATAATAGCTGTTGGGTTTAAATTTATCACCTGTTATTAAAAACGAAGTCTGAGTGAAAGAGCGAATGTAAAGGGTCAAAGTAGAGGCGAAATCTGTGAAGTATCAGCTTTATTTTTTTAACAATTCTCTATGTTTCTTGTCTGTAAAACCCCTCACCACACACTTTATACACTTTTCTCACACAGGCATTAACATTTTCTCACATTTCTCTCTTGTTCAAACAAAGTTCAAACCTTCGTCGGTGCCTTTGTCGGTGCAGAACGTTTCATCGACATTGTGGGTTTTGTCGGGGAGAAAACTTGCAAACATACAGCACTTCAGAGTCACACTGATCCAACATTTATGTAAATTTGTCTGACACATTCTGTACTGTACAGGAGACACGGAGGAGACTGATGGACAATGGTCTACAGTCCCTCAGCCAATCAGGACGCAGAACACAATGGTCTACAGTCCCTCAGCCAATCAGGACGCAGAACACAATGGTCTACAGTCCCTCAGCCAATCAGGACGCAGAACACAATGGTCTACAGTCCCTCAGCCAATCAGGACGCAGAACACAATGGTCTACAGTCCCTCAGCCAATCAGGACGCAGAACACAATGGTCTACAGTCCCTCAGCCAATCAGGACACAGAACACAATGTTTAAATTATGTAAAAAAAGCATGAAAAATTAAACACAAAAAATCTGCAAAACAGCGAGGTACAACTGTTTTATATCTCCATAACCCAGGACAGAAGGAGAGGTGCTGGAACAGTGTCTTTTCTGTAATTTAAAGGGATATTTGATTTGTTTCTGTAATAAAATGATAAGTTTGATTTGAAGCTGTGACATAATATAACTGTATCCTCACATCAGAGACCATCACCCCGGGTTTACAACAACTCCTCTTCCCAAACATCAGATTTCTAGCCCTAAACAGGCTTCAAATGACAAATGCTGCGGTGATAACCACATCTGGACAGGTTTGGGTCTATTTGGAGGCATTTGTTGACAGCTTTTAGCATTTTGAAAAATTGGTGAAACTTGAGGCGAGCGACAGGACTGACCTTCACCAACACTCTGTCCGAAAGGTGACGCTGGACTGAGGACGTGCGCTGCCCTCTGAGGACGAGGTGAGAGTGGAGGGGCAGAGGTGCATGATGGGAGAGCAGGTCGCAGACAGCACCCATCCCTCTGTCGTGTTTCGATGTCGTGTGGGCGCTGGGTGCTCAAAACGTATTTGTCACACTTAAAAGGCCCATATGACACTGTTTTCTGATCTGTGTTAAGTTTCCTCATCACAAACAGACCTGGAGTTGTGTTTTTTTGTTTCATTCACACGTTTAACACTCAAACCCTGCAGATTTAGGCTGAGTTCTTCTCTCAAACTCAAAACACTCTGTTCCACCTTGTGATGTCATCATGTGGTAATACAGAAAGTGCTCCACTGTGTTTTTAAACTCCACACACCTTCACTAGAATCATTTGTATGATTTCAGCCCTGGGTTTGCCAAACTACTACTGAACAAATGGTAAAAAGTTGCTGCTCACTTGAAAACTACCACTTCATGACATCACAAGGTGGAACAGAGCATTTTGAGCTTTGGAGGTGTAGACAGACTCATAATAAAGTGTTACTCCATCCATCAATTTTCTTCTGCTTATCCAGAACCGGGTTACAGGGGCAGCAGTCTAAGCAGGGACTCCCAGACTTCCCTCACCCCAGACACGTCCTCCAGCTCCTCCGGTGGGACCCCAAGGCGTTCCCAGGCCAGAGACACATAGTCCCTCCAGCGTGTCCTGGGTCTTCTCTGAGGCCTCCTCCCGGTGGGACATGCCCAGCGGCTCTACTCCGAGCTCCTCCTGTGTGAACGAGCTCCTCACTCTGTCTCTAAGGGAGCACCCAGCCGCCCTGCAGAGGAAACTCATTTGGGCCAATCTTGTCTTTTCGATCATTACCCAGAGCTCATGAGCAGAGGTGTGGGTAGGAGCGTAGATTGATCTGTAAATGGAGAGTGTCACTCAAACGTGTGACTCCAGGTCTGTTTTTGAGGAGCTAACACGATTTAATGACATAATATACATACATAACACACTTAGGACACACTCTCACATTATTAACTCCTGTTGTTGCTCGCATGTCAAACTAGCTTAGCGCTATACCTCTAAGCTAATAGGTGGATTTACGATGACGGAGTTTACATTTGTGCTCAAAACATCTGTATTTTTGTCACGTGTTGAGCGACAGTAATGAGCCGTTCTGTTGACGCACAAAATGTGAAAAAGCTGCGCTTCCCTTTTTTGGCGTAAGAGCAGATAACAGTGTTAGTGTGTGGACTGGAGCCTGATGGGAGCTTTGATCTGGCAACACAAAGACTGTCATTGTAACCAGGTCCTGTCAAGAAGCCCCTCTCTCCCCGAGAAAAGATATTCCAACACGTTTTACAACAAGCTTCAGAAACACTGGGATTGTTGTTTATGTCCAATATTTTCCAATTGTAACGAAGAAAACGAAGAGGGGCCATATTAAGCTGTTTTCTGATCTACAGGTCCCTCGTTTTGGGGGGTTACGTTCTAAAATTAACCCGCAATAGGCAAAATCAAGTAGTCAGCTTTATTTTTTTAGTTATTCTATATGTTTCTTGTGTGTAAAACCCCTCACCACACACTTTATACACTTTTCTCACACAGGCATTAACATTTTCTCACATTTCTCTCTTGTTTAAACACAAAGTTCAAACCTTCGTCGGTGCCTTTGTCGGTGCAGAACGTTTCATCGACATTGTGGGTTTTGTCGGGGAGAAAACTTGCAAACATACAGCACTTCAGAGTCACACTGATCCAACATTTATGTAAATTTGTCTGACACATTCTGTACTGTACAGGAGACACGGAGGAGACTGATGGACAATGGTCTACAGTCCCTCAGCCAATCAGGACGCAGAACACAATGGTCTACAGTCCCTCAGCCAATCAGGACGCAGAACACAATGGTCTACAGTCCCTCAGCCAATCAGGACGCAGAACACAATGGTCTACAGTCCCTCAGCCAATCAGGACGCAGAACACAATGGTCTACAGTCCCTCAGCCAATCAGGACGCAGAACACAATGGTCTACAGTCCCTCAGCCAATCAGGACGCAGAACACAATGGTCTACAGTCCCTCAGCCAATCAGGACGCAGAACACAATGGTCTACAGTCCCTCAGCCAATCAGGACGCAGAACACACAATGGTCTACAGTCCCTCAGCCAATCAGGACGCAGAACACAATGGTCTACAGTCCCTCAGCCAATCAGGACACAGAACACAATGGTCTACAGTCCCTCAGCCAATCAGACACACAGAACACAATGGTCTACAGTCCCTCAGCCAATCAGGACGCAGAACACAATGGTCTACAGTCCCTCAGCCAATCAGGACGCAGAACACAATGGTCTACAGTCCCTCAGCCAATCAGGACACAGAACACAATGGTCTACAGTCCCTCAGCCAATCAGGACGCAGAACACAATGGTCTACAGTCCCTCAGCCAATCAGGACGCAGAACACAATGGTCTACAGTCCCTCAGCCAATCAGGACACAGAACACAATGGTCTACAGTCCCTCAGCCAATCAGGACACAGAACACAATGGTCTACAGTCCCTCAGCCAATCAGGACGCAGAACACAATGCACATTCATACTCCTGGGATCCAGAATACAAACTTGTTCCAAACTTTACAAAGATGTGAATGGGCGTGATTGACAGGTGGATTAACCAATCAGGGAACACATGTGAAAAAAATAAAGGAAAATAAAAATCTCAGGGACTGAAAATATGGCAGATTTCTACAGAATCAATAAGCAAAGCACTAAAGTAGTTTTGTAATTTTGATTCTGATTGGACGATTATGTTTGACTTTAGACGCGGCGGAGGACGTAGGACCAGACTATATCAAGCTGTATAAAAACTACAGAGAGAAATCAGTCTGATCTCTACTGAGCTACAGGTAAAAGGAGCTGGTAACATGAAAACTACCACTTCATGACATCACAAGGTGGAACAGATAGAGATGTAGACGGACTACGAGCTGGTGAATGAAACTTAACACAACTCCAGGTCTGTTTTTGAGGACGTAACAGCATTAAAACATGTCTTAACGCTGACGAGGATCAATTTTGTGTAATTTAAAGAAGCAGATGCCTAAAGATTGCTCTTATGGCTCAAAGCGCTGATTAAACGTGATGCTTTGAACAAGGCTCGATCAAAATGATGGGCCAATTATAAAGCAGTTTAAGGAAACTATTAAAGAACGTCACTTCTGCCTGTGACACATGTTTACAGTGAGCTCGTCTTAAAGGAGAAGCTACAGATCTAATGACTTTATGTGCAATCATGAAGATGGCATCAGGAACAACCCCGGGGGATGACGCCATGACACATTGAATTTTACAAATGTTTCAGAGAACGACTGTCACCGTATTTACTCCAGTTATTTAACACACAATCCTGGTAAATGGATCTATGCCTCCCACGATGTGCAGAGCTATTATGACTTTACTTTGAAAACCAAACCAGGCACGATTTCAACGGAAAATTACCATCCTCTGAACTGTTTTGTGATTAAAAAATTGTCACGAAAATGCTCTTTTGCTCTATGGCTGGAAAAAGTAGCTCCGTCTATTGTATTTCTCGATGGAGCAGGTTTTAAAAATTGTGCAAAAATACAGAAAGTAAATGGTAACATTATTATACAGCGCTTTTCCACCTTCAAGACACTCAAAACGCTTTACATCACTCACATGTTCATACACCGAAGTAACAGGCACTGGGGGCGAGGCGGTAAAGTGTCTTGCTCATGGACACAAGAACAGTATTGATCTGTGGGAGCTGGAATCGCACCGCCAACCTATAGGACAGTGGATCTGACCCATAGCCTGTATATATAAATGGACATAGCTAACCTGCTAATAAGAAGTGATCATGTGCGCACTTCCTGCTCCATCGACTCTGGCTCCAATTCACTTTCTATTAAAAAACTGTTTGCCCTCTCTCTGTAACTGCTGCTGTCAGACTCGTCATTTTGATCTTAAAATCCATCCATTTTCTTCCTCTTATCCGGGGCCAGGTGGCAGTCTAAGCAGGGACTCCCAGACTTCCCTCACCCCAGACACGTCCTCCAGCTCCTCCGGTGGGACCTGCCCAGAACACCTCCCTATGTTTGTATTAACTCTACATGATCTTGGTGTTTTTATTTCGCTACTGTGTCTATAACTCAAGATATGAACTAATAACAGACAAATCAGGCGTCTTCTTTCCCTGAAGTCACTTTCGCTAGTGTTAGCAACAGGTTTGATTGACAGCATTGCTAAGCGCTCGCTCCCAAACCAGCAGTAAGGGCGAAAAGTGGGTGTTACCTTCTTCATATTCGCTCCAGATTGGCTCTTTTGTTGCGACGACACAAAAGATGGTCATAATTCTAGGGCCTATAGGTAAAAATCAACCTTGGGGGCCCCGCACTACATACTGTCTTGCACTTTTCTTCTTTAATGATAATCTTAAAATGATTATTTGTGATTTTTTTTAGATTTTGATTTGTTGTGTGGTGATTTTTAACGTCTTTTTTAATTCTGTAAAGCACTTTGAATTACCTTGTGTTTGAATTGTGTTGTGAAAATGCATATTACAGCCTTTGTGAGGGGCCCCAGGTCAACAGTACTCGTTAACCCCCCAGTTTGACGCCCCTGGAGCGCTCTACCAACAATGTCAGGAGCAGGAATCGAACCTCTGACCTTCAGATCACTGGACAAACACACTTCCAACTGAGCCACTGTCACGCTGCGTTCGAAAACTGTAATAATTCTGTCAAAAAACCAAAATCCATCCAAAATCCACAGACAAATTCAATGTGCAAGGAAGATTTTTATCTGGCAACAAAATAAAGGTGTTGTTCTTTTCAAAACTTTCAATCAAAGAAGAAAAAGGTGGAAAAATTCTTGTTCTACGACTGGGAAAAGTAGCTCCATCTATTGTCTTGCCTGATGGAGTAGGTTTTATCCCCGGCCGTTTATCCTCACATAATATGCGTAGGCTTTTTCAGATAATGGAGGGAGCGAGTACAAAACATCATCTTGTACAGATTTGGGGACATGGTAAAAACATCTTTAGAGCCGCTCGAACCAGCGAAGACAAAGAGCTTACACCACGTTTCATCATGTTACTGTTAACTCATTTATGGACAAAAAACATCATGTTGTTCTGTGCTGGTAAATTAAAACGTTGAAACAATATGTAAAAAGGCCAAAGAGAAAAAAATAATAATAATGTAATGACTTTCGGTGCGTTAAACCCCCAAAAATGAAATGTTAATATAAATCTACACTAATAATTATATAAAACAGTTTTTAAACTGCTGTTCTAAACTTGTGTATTTCCCTGGAGAAGAGCAGATGATGAAGGACGAGTTACTCCAGAGACTCTGTCCTGGATGAACCGTCCCCAGCTCTAACTCTACAGAGTTTAACTTTATCTGCAAATGGGCCTGGATCAGTCCTGGGCACAACTGCAGCCGGTTTAGTCCTGGTTTAGTCCTGGTTTAGTCCTGGTTTAGTCTTGGTTCAGTCCTGGTTCGGTCTTGGTTCAGTCTTGGTTCAGTCCTGGTTTAGTCCTGGTTTAGTCCTGGTTCAGTCCAGGTTCAGTCCAGGTTCAGTCCAGGTTTAGACCTGATTTAGTCCTGGTTCAGTCCTGGTTTAGTCCTGGTTTAGTCCTGGTTTAGACCTGGTTTAGACCTGGTTTAGACCTGGTTTAGTTCTGGTTTAGTCCTGGTTTAGTCCTGCTTCAGTCCTGCTTCAGTCCTGGTTTAGACCTGGTTTAGTCCTGGTTCAGTCCTGGTTTAGTCCTGGTTTAGTCCTGGTTCAGTCCTGGTTTAGTCCTGGTTTAGTCCTGGTTTAGTCCTGGTTTAGTCCAGGTTCAGTCCAGGTTCAGTCCTGGTTTAGTCCTGGTTTAGTCCATGAGAGTGAGTCTCTCCTTCACTGTGCTTCTCCTGGAGGTTTCTCTCTTGTTCCCATTGTGTTTGTTTGAGTTCTTCCTGCAGGAGGAGGGTCTGAGGACAGGGGGCGCTGTGGGACAGTCCTCCATTTACTTGTTTTCTATGAATGTTAATGTTAATGTTGGATTTTCGAACTTTCTGTTGGTTAAATCTCGTTCAGCTGCTGTGATTTTGGGCTTTACAAAAAATAATTGAACTGAAGTTTAAAGCAATTCTGTGGAACATTAAAGGCAAAGGTTTAATATCTCCAGGGAGACGAGCAGGTGACGGACCAGCTCATCTGAAGAGAAACATATTGCACATTTTAAACGCTTCACTTTTCATTTCGGCTCATTGGGATCCGTGGACGAACAGCTGAGAGAAAACTTCCTGGTTGAATAACGTGGTATAAAAGCTCTTTAGACTGTAACCTTGGCGATTAGCAGATTGTCCTGAACTTTGAGTCCGAGGCCGGCGGAGCATTATCATTTGTTTTGTCTGGCTGTGCAGCTGAAAAGAGCCCACACCTCCCTTTGTGCTCGCAGGTTTTCTCTTTGTTAATCTGGCTGACATTTTGAGCGGAGGTCTGTGGGTGACTTGGGAACAATTTAGCACGCTGAAAAAAACGAAAAAAAAAAAAAAAAAAAAACAACGCAAACAGCAGTTAATTGATTGCTTCAGCTAAAGTAGTGAAGGCTGAGCTCAAGTGCCTAACCGGGGGCTGCTGTACTTTGATTAATAATCTAGAGCGAAGGCCACGGGTTTTGCAACAGGACAAAGCCGAGAAAACAAGAACGAGGGATTGAGAGAGGAGCAGGTGCGACGAAGGAGATCGAAAGTTTGAGAGGCGGATCAAGGCACAGCCGACAATAGCAGTTACCCTCAAAGAACTCCACACAAATGAAGTATTCTGGTCTAATTTAGTTGGTGTACTTCAAAAAAAAAAAAGTTGTTTCACTTTCATGTTTGAAGGATACAAACTTTACACAACAAATGGAACAAAACCTAAGGACTCTTTACGTAAAAGTGTTTTAGTTTTTCAGTTTCGTGGTTTTTCTGGTGTATCTGTGGTAAATGCAGTTGTGGATGGGGCTGGGTGTTCAGAAGTTGCTGATACGATACTTCCCTCGATACATAGGTCACAATATGGTACGTAACTCAATACAATACGATATATTTAAAATTGATTCAATACGATTCAGTGAAAAATAAAGGATTTTTGGACACTTAAATCAGCCACATTTTCACAAAAAATGTATATTAATTGTATTTTTTGTGTTTTATTTAGCTTCCATTTACTGAATATGAATAAACATAAAGTTGTCGTATCGAGGGGTGTGAGGTGGACCAAAGGATGTGGGACTCGGGGCAAGTTTTATGGTGTTTGACAGAACAGACAAGACAAGCGAGTGACGGGAGAAACATACGAGGAGCTGGGTCCAGAGGTGCAGGGAACAAACATGGCAGGAACAAAGCTGGTACCGGGAGACAGGGTCGGAGACGGGAGTCCAGAGCAGTGCAGGGAGGCAGAGAGCTGAACAGGACATGAGCAGGACACGAGCAGGACACGAGCAGGACACGAGCAGGACACGAGCAGGACACGAACAGGACACGAACAGGACACGAACAGGACCACGAGCAGGACACGAGCAGGACACGAGCAGGACACGAACAGGACACGAGCAGGACACGAACAGGACACGAGCAGGACACGAACAGGACACGAGCAGGGACACGAGCAGGACACGAGCAGGACAACAAGAGCAGGACACGAGCAGGACACGAGCAGGACACGAACAGGACACGAACAGGACACGAGCAGGACACGAGCAGGACACGAGCAGGACACGAACAGGACACGAGCAGGACACGAGCAGGACACGAGCAGGACACGAGCAGGACACGAGCAGGACACGAGCAGGACACGAGCAGGACACGAACAGGACACGAACAGGACACGAGCAGGACACGAGCAGGACACGAACAGGACACGAACAGGACACGAGCAGGACACGAAACAGGACACGAGCAGGACACGAGCAGGACACGAACAGGACACGAGCAGGACACGAGCAGGACACGAGCAGGACACGAACAGGACACGAGCAGGACACGAACAGGACACGAGCAGGACACGAGCAGGACACGAACAGGACACGAGCAGGACACGAACAGGACACGAGCAGGACACGAGCAGGACACGAACAGGACACGAGCAGGACACGAGCAGGACACGAACAGGACACGAACAGGACACGAGCAGGACACGAGCAGGACACGAGCAGGACACGAACAGAACAAACTGACAAACTGTGAAACAAGCAGGTAGACGAGCAGTGAGGCGAACAGACGATCTGACACCGAGAGGAGAGTCCTGGCTCCTCTTATCCTCCTGCAGGTGGTGTTGATTGCGCTGATGAGAAGCAGGTGCACGTGGGAGGAGCCAGGAACTCCGCCCCCTCCAGAGACAGGCAGGTGAGGGAGGGGCAGAGCAGACACAGGAGGCAGGGATCATGACAAAAGTGAATTTTGTTTTATGCATTTTACCAACTATAAAAACACATCTGACTTTTCCATGTGACAATATTATTCATCCTCAGTTTATACGAGCTGCACATTTATATTTAACAGAGACGTGAGCAGTTTAAGGCTCTAAAACGTCACAACAGATCGACTAAAACAACTGTGAGACTAAAAGTCTTTGTCAAACCAAAGTTAAAATGAAACAAACCTGTTTTAATAAACAAAACAGTGAATCAAATGTAAAATCTTCTTCATAAAAGTTTCTTTCCTCTAAACGAGCCTCACAAACGCAGCTGTGACAGAATCATTTAGTAAAATATTCAAAGAAATACTCAGCCCATGATACTGGGCTGAGTATTAAATAAAATGATACGATATATAGATATTTCTGTATTTTTGCACACTCCTAGTGATGGATGAAGTACTCACTTTTGTTACATAAGTCAAAGTCCAGATACAAGGTCAAAAAATACTTCAGTAAAAGTATCACACAAAATTGTTACTTGTGCCTGTTTAAAAATTAACTTAAAGAGTAAAAAGTTGAAGGATTTCACGCAGATTCTGATCTAATAAAGCTTCAAATGGAGAGATTTTGGTAAATAAAAAATACTTTTACTTTCCAGTCAGTTCAAAAATGTAGTGGAGTAGAAAGTACAGATACTGCTCTCAAATGTACTGAAGTAAAAGTAAAGTATCGACAGTACAGATACTTAAGATGTGTACTTAAGTATAATACATCACTACTTTTACGTTGTTACATTCCACCACTGGATAAATGAGAGTTAAATATAGAGTTTTATATCAGTTAAAAGTTTGTTTGAGAAAAAACTTAGTACAAAAACTAAAATTACTGCTGAAACTGAAAACCTCCATCAACAAAACTAAACTTCATCCAAAATCCAGAGACAGATTTAATGCGCAAGGACGACATTTATCTGGCAACAAAATAAAGGTGTTGTTTTTGTAGCTGTCAATCAAAGTAAAAACAGGGATGCTAACACGCACTTCCTGATTACGGGACGATAAAAAACTTCATAATTAGACGCAGACAGCAGCGGATTAATTTTGACCTTTACAGCAGCTTATGTGACACATCTGTCCAGGGCGAGTGACGGGGAGTAGAAGGAGTGAAGTAGTGTACTTAAGTATACATTTAGTTATCTGTACTTTACTTAAGTACATTTTACAGTGGATAATTTTGACTTTTACTTCAGTGCATCTGAGAGCAGCATCTGTACTTTCTACTCCACTACATTTTTGAACAGGACTAGAGTAAAAGTCCATCGATTTTCTTCTGCTTATCTGGGGCAAATAATAATAATAAAAAAAAAGAAATAAAAATGTATAAAAAAAATAAAAAAATAAAAATAATAGAACTTAGAGTTGCTTTTTTGGTTTTTTTTGTTGTTTTTTGTTTTATTATTCTTTGAGGGTTTATTTTTTTATCATGATGACAATGTGAGCAAATATAAAAAAAATAAAAAGAGATAAGAAAAAAACGATAGATTCAGCACAAATCTGTATCTAAATCACTACATTTGAAGCTTTGTTAGATCAAAATTGGTGTAAAATACTTCAATTTTTTCCTCTTTAAGTACATTTTTAAATGGGTACTTTTTCATGGGATACTTTTACTTTTACATGAGTATTTGTTTTTGCTCGAGTATCTGTACTTTTACTGAACAAAATGGAGTATTTTGCTTGAGTATCTGTACTTTTACTGAACAAAATGGAGTATTTTGCTTGAGTATCTGTACTTTTACTTAACAAAATGGAGTATTTTGCTTGAGTATCTGTACTTTTACTTAACAAAATGGAGTATTTTGCTTGAGTATCTGTACTTTTAGTTCACAAAATGGAGTATTTTGCTTGAGTATCTGTACTTTTAGTTCACAAAATGGAGTATTTTGCTTGAGTATCTGTACTTTTACTTAACAAAATTGAGTATTTTGCTTGAGTATCTGTACTTTTAGTTCACAAAATGGAGTATTTCTTCCAACACTGACTGGGACAAGACAAATTTCACTCAAATGCATCAAAAAACAAATCAGGTTTAGTCCAACGAGACATTAATGCGCCTGAGGTGAGCGATACCTGAAATATATCAGCGCAGACACGAGGTTTTGACTCGTCTTTGACTTGTGTTCTAACCTTCAGTGAGAAATGTTTGTTGTTTGTCGTCCAAATCACAACAGACCAAATTTTAATAATGCTTTTTCTCCACGTTTCGCTGTGAGGCATTTGTCCAACCTCCCCTCCCCTGCCAAAGATATGTTAGAATCCATCTTGTGCAAAACACCCATTTCATTTATTTTTTTTCTGAAACCCGAGGTGTTATCTAATGAAATCTAATGAAAATGACAAACACGACTCCCCTGCAGAGGCCTGTGCCAGTCGAATGTCATCAACAGCGAGCGCGCGCCCTGCCCCGCCCCCCTTCTCTCTCTCATAATGAATTTACCAGCATCCATAACGAGACTATTACAGACCGCAGCCTCCCACGGCCACCAGGGGAGCCGATAAGAGGGCACCTGGACACTTCAGCAGTCTTCAAAATACACGCCATCACATTAAGCTCAGGTCTGCGGCGCCACTCTCTTTTTCTCCAAAAAACAATCACCCCCAGAAGGTTTTTTCGGCATTTTGTTGCTGATTTACTGCATTCATCTGTCCGACTTCAAACGAGAGCTGCAGAAGTTACCTCATAAAAGATTCAAACGAGTCACCTTTCAGTTCAACGCTCTAATATTCGAAGGGTGGTTATTATTGGGAGATGTGTTGGTGTTTTTTCAGATTGGAGAATGTCATGACGCTGTACTTCCAGGTGGGGGCAGAGAGAGTTTTCCTTGTTGATCACGTGAAAATATGCAAAAGGTAAATGGACAAATGTTGAACCTGATCATTTAAATTAGTGATTAGACCCAAAAACTCACTATGTTACAACAAAAATCTGCATTTAACTGCCTCCATCTGTATTAAATAATATTGTCCAATAGAACGTTGTCCCAATTCAACTAGTTTTATTTCAAATTCTTTATTATTTCATAGAAGAAGAGTGAAGGTGTCGTCGTCGCAGTCGTTTATTTCAGTTCAGATTGAATGAAACAAGGAATTAATCTTTCCCTTTGCATATCAACAGGCAAAAATACCGTCCAAGGTGATTTCTTCCCAGTTGTAGCGAGTATTACATAAGTTTACGATATACCTTGTTTCTCCTGTAGAAGAAGTCAGCCGCGGTGCATGATGGGATACCGAAGGGGACAAAGTCTGCTCAGATGCTGCTTCGTTCATGGCTGATCTCCACGGAAACGCAGGGCACATTTGACGAAATGAGACATGGCAAAAGACCGTAAATATAAATGGACATGGCTGACCAACCATTAGCCTCCATCGGCTCTGGCTCCAATTCACTTTGTATTGAAATACTGTTGCTCCTCTCTCCTACTCGCTATTTTAAAAATTCGTATTAACCCGCTCTACGTGATCCTGGTGTTTTTATGTCGCTATTGTGTCTGTAAATCAACATATGAACTTTAATAACCGACAAATCAGGCGACTTCTTTCCCCAAGAAGTTGCTAGCGTTAGCAACGGGTTTGATTGACAGCGTTGCTACGAGCCCGCTCCCTGCTAAACTAGCGATGCGGGCAGGAAGAAAGCGGCTTATCTTCAACAGCCTCGCTCCTGATTGGCTCTTTGGTTGCTATGATACTTAGTCCACTTCTTTATACAAGTTATGATTGTTCTACAGAAGATGTGTGTTTTATAAAATGTAGCTGCTTTTATAAGACACAAGCCGCCATTAAACTCCATGAAAACAGAGAATTATTGCCCTACTCTGGATTATTCTAAGCAAAGGAATAACAAATCAATGGAAACAAGCAAGTACCTCACCAGGAAAGTTATATATTACCTTTTTGAAGTTGTACGATCCTTGATAAACTGTAGATGGAGCTGGACTCTCTAAATTTTGAGCCAGGGTCTTAACAATCTTATATCAAAATGGATTCTTGTGAGCAGTTGTGTTTTGTTTGAGTCGCCCTTTATTATTAGTCTGTACATTTCCAAAGCTCAAAACACTCTGTTCCACCTTGTGATGTCATAAAGTGGCAGTTTTCAAGTTAACATCTACGTTTTACCTTTTGTTCAGTAGAGATAAGTGGCAAGAAATGAAGAAATGAAGGTGTTTTGAGTTTAAAAACACAGTGGAGCACTTCCTGTATCGCCACATGATGACATCACGAGGTGGAACAGAGTGTTTTCAGTTTGAGAAAAGAAGAACGCAGCCTAAATTTGGGTTTGTGTGTTAAACTATTGTGCTTGTATCTGCCATATAGTTATAATCTATGACACTCGTGGATCATTATGTTATAATTTCGACATTTTAATCATCACGACGAGGAGCCGTGCAGCTGTCGGCGCCGCTGATGGATCGCTGGATTTGTACCAAAATGACTCTGCAGCTCTGCCAAATCCGACGCGCATCAGATTAAGAAAATAAAACAGTAAAACGAAGTACAGAGCAGTGGGCGGGTAGCGGTGGCAGGGGAAAACGAGAGGAGATTGGCAATATGGCGTTTTGAGAATAAGCGATTAAAGGTGACTCAAGCGTGAATCACTCCAGAAACAACCACGAGGGAGAAAACGGTGACGGGAAATAACTATGACACTGTTAAAAACTCTGAAAAGTCTGTGTTAAACATGTGTGAATGAAGAAAACACAAGTCCACGTGTGTTTTTGATGAGGAAACGTTATAATATGGAGCAAAGATGCATAAGTCGCTCTGGAGGATAAGTCACACCAGTGAAAATTGCAGAATAATGAAGAAAAAACATATATAAGTCGCATTTTTGCAGAAATTTACAAAATCCGAGACCAAGAACAGACATTTTATCTTTAAATCAAGTTATAATAATCAGAATAAAATGTGGAAGAACAGGCTGAATATCAGTACAGCGCTAACGTCACACATTTATATTTATTCAGCTACAGAACTGAACATGTGTCTGGTTTGTTAATGTCAGATATTAACAGTTAATCACAAAACTAAAGCAGAAAAAACAACAAGTTTACTCTGGATCTCAGTCCAAAAAATCAGTAAATCCACTGAGTTCTTCCTCCTCGGTGCAGTGACCCTGAGCCTGTGTCGGTTGGAGAAGAGTCTGGGTCCAGTACCTCAGTCTGACGCTGCTGTTTGTGAGAAATAGACTCGTGTAGAGCCTTTTCTGGGGGTTTAATCGAACAGCGGCTGAAGCAGGTTTCACACACAGATGGTGAATTTTAGACCTGCACTGAAATAGTTCGGTAACAAGCGAAACGAAGCGACGGAAAGTACGACGTCTCCCTTCTCCACCTCCCAGACGCCTTTGAATCTCCCGGCACGTCGCCTTTGCCCACGTGAACCCCGCCCCTCACGCATTGCCATAGCAACCAAATCGCCCCCATACGGCTCCTACAGTCGGTGTCGCTTCTGAACAACTCCACCAACTCCAGAGGAAGATGAAGAGCCACTTCCTCTTCTGCATCATCAGACTCAGCAGAATGTGGTTTTGTTTTAGACGAGTTTTTGTTCAGTCTTTTAAATGACTGTAATGTTGAAATTTTAGTGGTACAGGAGGAGTAGATAATGGTACATAAGTCTAGAGCGCCCTCGGACGGTCGTCAGTGTGACAATAACCAAGATATGAAAGTATTTATTTGAGTAATTTCTCATATAAGTCGCATCTGATTATAATTCGCTCCCCTGGACAAACTGTGAAAAAAGTGACACTTATAGTCCAGAAAATACAGTAACTATAAGAAATTAAATTAGTAGCGTTTGACCTGTCGAAATACATTCAACTAAGACAATATTTACCTCCTTATCTGCAAGTAACAGACTAATTCTACGACATTAAGCATTTATACATTTGTAAAATAGAGCCATAACCGTGTGGAAGGAGCAGGCGATGATCTGGAATTCAGGGCAACGGTTTCAAGCTGTTTTTCCCAATAAAACTAAAAGAAAACCTGACAAAAGTCCCCTTGCGTCTGATTAAATGACTTTGTGTTCTCCACCTCAGGAGCAGCACTTTTAATGAGGTGAAGCAGGAGACACAGATGAAATGTGAAGTTGACTTTCAAACCTACAGCTCTTCGAAGGAGAAAGAGAAATGTCTTCCAATAAAAGACTCAAACCTTTCAACACGGCGACTGCTTTTCATGCATCTTATACAACAACCTGTTTTATTTGCATTAAAGGGGAGGTATTATGCAAAAGTGTTATAACGTCTCCATCGACGGTGTGAAGAAGTGGACTGAGGTTCGACGAAGGTTTGGTGGTTTTAATCTCACTCTCGATGGTTAGATCCAGTTTCCCACAGGTTGCCGGTGCGATTCCAGCTCCCACAGATGAACGCTGTCGCTGCCCCCAGTGTGAGTGACTTGAAGGTGATGAATCGTGACCAAAAATGTGACCATGGCCAAGTCCCGATTCACCAAAGTGCCCTCAAATGCACCGCTTTTAACTTCCGGCGTGATCAGGCCTGTCTCATTTAATGCACCCGATGAATACGGCTGAAAATGTGGCCTGCGTTTCCATGGAGATCGATCGAAAGCGAAGCGTGCATCCGATCATCCCATCATCCACCACGGCGACGCAAGAAAGAGAAGAAAATGGAGTCCACTGCGCAATACATGTTCAAATATAAGTACTGGTTTATGTCAGCTACAAGCGCACGACACGAAACTGTTAAATCTGAATAAAGATCTGTACAATCTGTGTGTTTGGTGATTAAAAACCTGAGCAGCTCTGAACATTCTTCTGGGCTGGTTTAGAGGAAACAAAAGAGGTTACGTTGGATAAAGGAATGTGCAGTTATTCCCAGACAATAATAAGAAGAAAACATTATTATCATTAGAAATTATTATTGCAATAATGAGAATAATAAGGTGAAATGAACTGGTAAAAAGAAGGTGAACAGCGCCCTCTACTGGTATTAAAACAGTTTAGGCACAGATCAAATTAAACCTGGCCAAAATACCGACTTGTTAAACTGCGATGTCCCACTTTATGTACAACTCATCAGTGTTCTCTGGTTTATAGACTATGAATGTAAAATGATATTACCTCTGTCTCTGTTATAACGTTTTAACAAGGTTTATTTGTTCAACTTATGTAATACTAGCTACAAACTGGGAAATAATCACCTCGAACACCTATACAGTGTGGCCCAAAAGTCACTGACAGTTGAAAAAAAAACCCATAACTCTTTTGTTTTGCTAAACATTTTCTTTTATTTTTTCAGAGCATTTAGAACGACTCTTTCGACATTAATCTGAGCAAATACAGCACCGAGGACAAAACCCTCATTGTACAGTGGGTACTTTGAGTCACATGGGTCAAATTCACAAACCCAGTGGTGTTACCGTCGACATTTTAATACCAGAGATGCCCCATAAATGCCATTAAAGGAATAATAAGTGTTTTTTACAGACAGGGGGCAGTATGTGATCTCCACAGACCTGACTAGTCCTGATTTCTTCTTAAAGAAAAGGTGTGTGTGTGAATAAACCTCAGACAATAAAACGACTTAAAACGTAACATCGAGGATCAAAATTAAGTCATTTTTACTTCCCCTAGTTTAAGTCGTGATAAGTTCAAGTGTAAGTGAACAAATATAAAACGTTTATATTTCCAAAAATCTGGGGAAGGTTCAGTTTATCAGCTGCTAAAATTGGGTGAGTATAACTTAAGAATTATAGGAGCTACTGAAGATTTAAAAGTGTCAGTGACTTTTGGGCCACCCTGTATTTGCTTATTGGTATGCAAAGGAAAAGATTAATTCCTTACTTCATTCAATCAAAAAACAAGATGGCGGCTACACTGAGGAGTACCCTTCGTCGGCCGGGTACTTCGAGAGTACACATTTCATACACGAGCAGTTATGTTACTATAGTTATCGTGACTTCGTAGTACAATGACACTCAAACCAGACGTTCAACGCTTTGGCTGAAGTGTTCATTTCTTTAGACACTGTTAGAGCGTATTTAGTCACCGAATTGGTACCTGCAGCGAGATATTTGTTAGCAGAAGAGACACTTAGTTTAAATGAAGCGCTAGCTATACAGAAAATACCTCTAATGCCATTCACGGTGCGTCCTCATCGAAAGGGACGCTGATGTGTTTATAAGAGATTCATCGCCGGTTTTAAGGAGGAATTATCTAAATGCCACTGCTTGGATTATGTCTGCGGTATTGATTGGAAGTCCCATTACGGCTTTTGGCTCCTTTATCAATTGGCTCAGTCGCCTCCGCCCTGAGCTTTATAAGGTTCATCTCGCTTATTTCCTTCTGCCAGGAGTGTGTACGTCGACTTTGTTCCCGTAATGCTGTACAGGCCGTCTCTGTATCCTGGCAACTCAAAGGCGAAAGCTTGTTAAAATGTCTATCCACCAAGAGCTCCCTGACAAATTAGCTGCACATATATCACTGCCGTATATTCAAAAATGAGACTTTTAGAGAGTAATTAGAAGAGTAATAGTATCAGGCATTGTATTCAAGTTAAATGCAGAAAATGCAAATGAAAAATCGGAAGTTTTAACCATGTTATATTGTTGTTCGCTGATCATATACTACATACTTCATATACTACATACTTCATTTACTACAAACCTACTGCTCCAGTCACTCGTGTTTCATTCATTCATTAAAGGCAAAGTGAGTTTATTTGTGCAGCACAGTTGGTACAGAGTAATTCAAAGTGTTTTACAGAATAAGAAAGACATTAAAATCACAATACAACAAATCAAATCATAAATAATCATCATAAAATTAAAAGAGTCTGGATTTAAACACTGTCAAAGTCGAGGCTCGTCTCACATCTTCAGAAGAATGTTCCAGGTTTTAGCTGCAGAAAACTGAAACAATGACTCCCCCGTGTTTAGTCCAGGTTTAATCCTGATGCAGTCCTGGTTTAGTCCTGGTTTAGTTCTGGTTTAGTCCTGGTTTCGTCCTGGTTTAGTCCTGGTTTTGTCCAGGTTTAGTCCTGGTTTTGTCCAGGTTTAGTCCTGGTTTAGTCTTGGTTTAGTCCTGGTTTAGTTCTGGTTTGGTCCTGGTTGAATCCATGTTTGGTCCTGGTTTAGTTCCGGTTTAGTCCTGCTTTAGTCCTGGTTCAGTCCCGGTTTAGTCCCGGTTTAGTCCTGGTTTAGTCCCGGTTTAGTCCTGGTTTAGTCCTGGTTTAGTCCTGGTTTATTCCTGGTTTAGTCCTGGTTTAGTCCTGGTTTAGTCCTGGTTTAGTCCTGGTTTGGTCCTGTTTTAGTCCTGGTTTAGTCCTGGTTTGGTCCTGGTTTAGTCCTGGTTTAGTCCGGTTTTCTTCTGGTTTAGTCCTGGTTTAGCCCTGGTTTAGTCCTGGTTTAGTCCTGGTTTAGTCCTGGTTTAGTCCTGGTTTATTCCTGGTTTGGTCCTGTTTTAGTCCTGGTTTAGTCCTGGTTTGGTCCTGGTTTAGTCCTGGTTTAGTCCCGGTTTTCTTCTGGTTTAGTCCCGGTTTAGTCCCGGTTTAGTCCCGGTTTAGTCCTGGTTTAGTCCTGGTTTAGTCCTCAGAGTGTGAGATTCATATGGCACTAACATGTTGGAGACGTACATTGGTGCTCAGTCAGGGACAGACTTTTTCTCTTTCTCTGACCACTCAAAAATGCCCCTGTTGCATTGTCCCAGGATTGTTGTGTCACAGGTAAAAATCCGGACTCACTCTGCTGTCATGATCTGCAAAGTCACAGTCACAGGCCCTAAGAACTTAATTTATTGATTTCCCCATTGCTCTTCCCTGTTTCTGACAGCAGAGGGAGCTCCAGCACCTAAACGCCTCATTGACCCCAGAGGTATAGTTTTTGTAAATTATATATAAATGTGAAATACTTATCCAAATATGAACAATAGCTTGCTTAAAATGGAACTAAAGCCACGATAATTCACCATGTGTGTTTTTTAAGAGTGGATTATGAAAAAGAAAATCAAGAATGAAGTAAATGCATCCCAATAATTCACAATAAGATCATTCTCTGTCCTCGCTACAGTGCACAAAGACTGGAAAAGTGACATTTTGGTGACCTATGCTAATGTTAGCTTCTTGACAGAATATTTTTGTTCTTTTACTACAACTGGAGCAATCAGAGTCCTGAAATGGTGAAGATATGGACTTTAGAAACACCGAGGAGCTCAAAGCAGGCAAAAATGAGAGCTGAAATGGGAAATGGACTAAAATATCTATCTATCGTAAATCTAATTAAAAAGTACATTATGCTAAATAGTCAGATTTATACAGCGTTTTTCCACCTTCGAGACACTTAAATGTGACGCAGTATTAAACTGGACTCACAGGCAACACAAAAAACACAGCCAGACTCTTCAAAACAGAGCCTCATGTCTTCTAGATTAACAAAATAAACGACAATCCAGCAACACAAACTGAACAGAGGGAGAACATACAGGCTACACCCTGATAATACTGAACGTCGGGAAAAAAAACAGGGAGGCAGCAAAAAAAAGGACTGGAACAGGCTGAGAAACGAAAGCTGGACCCGGGAAAAAAAAAAAAAAAACAAGAAAAAACAGGCAGAACTGTGACATTTAAGCTCTTTACATCAAGGAACCACACACACATTCACACAAGTGTCTCGTTAAGTGTCTTGCACAAGGACACAAGAGTACTACAGCTCGTTCTGCATAGTTTGAACTGATATGACTGGAGCTCAGGTTTCTGTTCATGACTCACTAATCCTCAGCTCTGATACGAACAGCTTTGTCTTAATAAAAGGAAATGGGTTTGAGGAAAATGTATTTGTATATTTGTTCTGAAATAAAGACGAGTCTGATGAAAGTGAAGTAGATGGTCCGTACACGTGCTCCCTGTAGTGTGCTTCATGTGGAGGAGGAGAGCTCGGTGAAGGATCCTACAGAAAGAACACTCACAATTTACTCTGACCTGCGTCGTCATTCACAACAGAACATGTCCATTCAGCTCCTTAAGGCTACACTCGCGCACATGTCCATTCTGAGAAGTACAAAACTGCCACTTACCACATAAAACATGTTGTGTAACGCCAGATGTTCCTCTGTGCTTCAGAAGTTTGGAGAATAAATAAAAGACGAACAAAGGAAGAGGAGGAAAACTGAAACATAACTTGTGTAATTGTATTTGTTTGGCAGTAGCACATCTCCAGACTCTTAGGTTCAAGGACTAAACCAGGACCAGGACCAAATGAAGTCAGGACTAAGCTGGGATCAAACAGGGACAGATCAGAACAGAGTGAGAGAAGAAGAAACACGTCTTTTATTTCTGGGTTGGTTGGTTTCAGATGACGTCACCGCAGTACTCAACGAGAACTTCCCTTTAACTCAAGACGTTAATGGGACTAGTCTCCATTTATGACCAGACAGAATGTAAGTAGGACCAGTCGTATATCGAGGTGTGACCCGTGGACTTCTTCGTTGTGTTGCGAGGTGCTAAGGAGCCACGAGACACAGCTGTAAACTTTTGAAGACAGGCACCTTTAATCTCTGTTCCACAAAATCACACAAAACTTAATGAACATGTGCCGCTGCCCATCCAGCCGACACTAAAGAAGAAAGAAGACAACGACGTGACAGAGTTAGCGTCTGACACCAAAGAATGACTGACCTCAACCCAATACGGATTTGCAAAGGGAAGAAGCGGGAGTCAAACCCTGAATTTATACACGAAGAAGAAAGAACACGAAGAAGAAAGAAAGAAAAGCATAGAAGAAGCAGCTGGAGGACCAAGACTGCACATACAATTTAAACACCAGATATGAACAAAACTGGAATAAAGAAAAACACCATTTTACAAAATCTACAACTGCATCCTCAGACCCAGAACAATGAGAACAACAGCAGGGTCGTTAAGGGTTGAATAGGGTAGCTCCAGCTGAAACTATAGATGTTTAAAGTTTCAGTGTAGTTAGCTCCTCCCTGCAGACAGATATAAGGCAGTGGTCACCTCTAATCTGACCAGAACTGAAGAAGCGACTTGGACGAGCAGCGAAACGTCTTCAGTCCTACAACGATTTGTCCAGTGACAGATTTGAACTTCGTCTTTTGCTCTGGATCAGACCTGGACGACTGAGGGTTTATTATGCACATATATGAACCGGTTACATAAGTACTGGATGTCGCCTTTGTAATATAACACACACTGACGCCTACACATCTTCTGATACGAGATAAAACTTCTTTCAAGTCTCTACCTGGTCTGGAGTCGCTTCTTTCATAATTACGAGCTAAGATGAGGTGAAAAAACTCGTCCTGATTGGTCGAGGATGAGCCAATGACGCTTAGAGAAGAAGAAGAACGGCTTGAATAGTGGAATAAGACAAAAACTGGGTCAAAAAATCACTTAGACAGATATGCTCGAGAATAACAAAAGCAAAACCACTGAGCGGAAATCGAAATGAGCGACGCCTGTCTCTGAAAAGTACTTTTGTTCGTGTTACTTTTGACACACTCAGAATTATAATTAAATTCAAAACAGAATAAATCTTCTGCAACATCTGTTAATGAAGAAATATCAGCAGATAAATTCAGCTGAATATTTATATCACTTCAGGAAAGTTTTTTTTGGTGCGAAACAATTTTAATTAAGCTGCTCAAGATGTTAAATCCAACCGTGGCGGCGAGAAATGAGCAATCACATTGTAATTCCAACATTTATTGAGTGAAGTTTTTAAAGTTGCAAAGGTCCTCGGAGCCTTGAGGAGAACAATGAGGCATTAACTCGGTTTGTCTGAAAGAAACGAGCGATACCGAGAACTTAGTGTCTTTCTCGGGAGCGTCTGAAACGTATCTGATGGAAGAAATTACAAGTTCAATAAGGCAGAGGCAAAAGAACTCAGCCAACATTGTTTTCAGAGTCTATTTTCCAAAAAAACGGAAATCTTCTGTGGCAGTTTTGGATGCAGAACACAGAACGACGCTTTGACACGAGCGCGTCGGACGATATTGAAAAATAACTTTGCGCTTGTGTCAGAAAATGAAATAAAATATAGTAAATGTTCAACTTCTGACGGTGTTGGCAGCAAACCCGAGAGAAAAAGCACGAGAACTTTGAAAGGCAAGAAAAAAAAAACGCTGTAAATATATAAACACACTTTGGGTTTAAGGTTGTATTTTTTCAAAACAGCACAACATGTCAGCCCGACTTTCCAGTTTGATCACATCAGGATCTCTGCTCGTTGTGAGGAGTTTGTTCACTGTTTACATGTAACTCGGAGCTTCAAAGAGGAAAAAATATCAAAATAAAATAGAAAATACAGCAAATTTAAACCTTTCTCCATCCTCTTTTATCTTATAACAACACCGGATAGACTCGTGATGGTGGGTGCGCTTGTTTCGCGTTTGCCGCCTGTTGGGAAAACACAGCAGACAGATTCAAGAACATCTGTCAGTGTCTATGGCCCAAATTTGTTTTACACAGCGGAGTCAGAAACAAAAATCAAAAGTTGAACCTGAGTGTTTGTAGTAGAGGTTTAGTGTGTGTGTGTGTGTGTGTGTGTGTGTGTGTGTGTGTGTGTGTGTGTGTGTGTGTGCGTGTGTGTGTGGATATTTATCGTACAGGTGAAAGTTTTAACTGAAATAACGAAAGATAAAAATTTGGATAGTATATTTGCAAGAATTTACCACATTTTGAAAGTTTTATTTAACCCTGGAGACTCAAGAACGCTTTTCTTCTTTGGGAAAAATATGAAACATCGCATTAAATTACTGCTATAACTTCACTCACATGTGTCAAACTGAAGGCCCGCGGGCCAAATGTGGCCCTCTCCACATCATTTTATATGGCCCTCGACAGGGTAAACAGGTATGATGGTCTTTTTTATGGTCTGGTTTTCTTTTATTTGAACAGGGACAGTGCACATTACATTGACCTTAAAAAACAGGAGAGATGTAGAGTTTGGTGCCAGGTTATAGTAACAATTTGGTGTAGATGGATGAAAGACGTGTAAATATATGCTACACACGAAATACAACACATCTCACCCTCAAATACGACATTTTAAAAAAACATTCAGTTCACACACACAAATACACAACCAAACCCAATTATTCACACACATAATCGGTCAGTTTCAGATACAAATCCTTTTTCTTTCACACATTCACTGATGGTGCTTTGCTTTGACAGTCGCAATTTCTTTGTCACGTGTGCAAACGTTTGAAAACTTGTGCGTATTATAATCTCATTTGGCTTTAACTCTTCCACAGACTCACGGAAACAACAGAGAAAGACGACTTTGCAAAAGACGTCCTACATTTTGGAGCTGCACTCTCCTCTAGAGGGCGCCCTAGTGACTCCAGTTGTTTTTTCTGAGCTCAGTGAGACAAACCTTCTGAGGGGAGGACTAGAAATACCATGAATTATTTTAAATAGTAAACAGATGTTGCATATATTAGCAGATTATTGAAGTGTAGAAAACCACACTTGGTGATACTGTCTGGATTTTTACAAGCTATTACTAAAAAGATTAACAAAAAAACCCCCACAATTTTACCAACCGCTGGATTGCTGAGAAGACGATTTTGTTTGTGTAGTTTTTTATCCTGTCAGTACCACTCTGCCTCATTGTAGTTCAATATTCATCCATTAGGGGTCTCTATGCAGGGCCCAGAAGTGGCACTCTGGGCTTTTTGAATTTTTATAAATTGAAATTTGACTTTTTTTTGTTTGTTGTTTGTCCATTTGGGTAGCAGAAATTAACTGCGGCCAAATTCGACCCAGGGTTAAAGGTGGGTTATGTAGCTTTTCAGAGGCAGAGTCCATCACTTGCTTGTCGGCATTGAGATGTTTTTCCACAGTACGAAAGTAAAGTTACCGACTTTACCAGTCAAGTTTGGAGCACATGATTTAACAATCCATTGTCAGTTTGTACGTAGACAAAGCATAAAGCAACAGTACAATGTCATAATAATAATAATAATAATAATAATAATAAATAACAAAATAAAAATAATAAAAATAATAATAATAATAATAATACACAATAATGACAAAAAAAATAATAAATAAATAAATACATAAAAAAAAGCATATAGCAATAATACAATGTAGTAATAATAATAATCGTGAATAATAATATTATAAATAATGTAAAAAGCTGTTCTCCTATTTTATTTTCTTAATCTATGATACACGTAGGACTCAGTGTTCAGTCATTTTGGTACAAATGAAAATGTGATCTGCAGTTATCCACAGGAGGTGTCGACTCTTTGTTGTGACGACGTTTACAGCGGCGTCAGCTCCCACTTTGCACTGCAGTTTTCTGATATTTTATTAAGTCGTTTTAGGTTAATATTGCGATTTAAAATGTGCAAATGACAATATAATGATCCACGGATGCCATAGATTATAACTATAGAGCGACACAAGCACAACGTCTTGTTTAACATCGTCTATTCCAGTTTTTATGGGCTTTTGATGGTGTGATGGTGTAAAGTCTGCCAGAGGAAGATAGTAAACTTGAACTATCAATGTGCCTTTGAGATTGATGATGGGAGGAGCACAAATAGCAAACGACACGGCTCCAAACTCGATTAAAAAAAAGGGCTAACCCCGGATTTGAGCCTCATTTACTGAAGGCTAGAATCCTCGCTGGAGTCATGCTCTTATTTCCTGTGTGTAATGACTGCAGCGTTTTCAACTATGACAAATACAAAAAGCTCAAAATCATTTCCATTCAATAATCTGTTTCTGCGGCAACCTTTCTTTGTCTAGCAGCTTGACACACAAAAATCACTTCTGTTGCCTCTAAAATCCACTCATACAATTCAAAGCTAAAATTAAGTAGTTACTCTCCCACTGAGCACTTCGCAAATGTATTTTCCAAGTTTAGAGTCAGTACCTCTCGCAGAATCTTTGTGCTTTGCTACTCTGCAGTTTTTCTTTGCCACAGGGCAGTGTCAAAGGTCTTTACTCCGAGAAACTTTAAAATATTTAGCCCAGAAGACAGAGTTCTTCCGACACTTGTCAGTCCAAACTTGGAGCCCACACCGAGCGCAACCAAGACTGTTTCTGCTGGACTGACATGTTCATCACATTTTCATCTGAACATTTACTGATCTCAGCCTCAGCTACATTAGAAGTAATATGTAGGTGATTTTGGAAGGTATTTGAGGGAGTTAGTGCAGTGCTCAGACTATGGAACAGCGCCCTCTGCCTGTCAGATCCTCTCAGTTGAAAATCCACCTTCTCTCCCTGGCGTTTAACACTAACTACACAGGATTTCTTGGTGTTTTATTGTTCTTTTCTATGTATGGCTTTTATGGAAAACACTTTGGGTATCTGAAGTTGTTTTACCCACCTCATTATTCATTTACTTCTACACTTGATGATGGTAACCTGCCAATCTGAGCCATCTGAGCCCATTCACGCACACGTCACTTTCATGCTACATTCAAGTCCAAGCAGGACTCAATTCTACGCCCTTCGGATTGGGGGACCAAAGCTCTAACCACTGAGCCACTGTCGCCCCCATTCAATAAAATACAATAAAATGTCACTACTTCCAACAGTATGTTTCCTACAGTCCACACAAATATCAAAAATCATGATGTGTTAAGCTTCTACAGTGAAACAGAGCAGTGCAAATGAACTAAACTCACACTTGATTATTTAAAATGTCCATCCATCCATGTTCTGCCTCTTATCCGGGGCCGGGTCGCGGGGGCAGCAGTCAGTCTAAGCAGAGACTCCCAGACTTCCCTCACCCCAGACACATCCTCCAGCTCCTCCAGTGAGACCCCAAGGCGTTCCCAGCCCAGAGAGAGACATAGTCCCTCCAGCGTGTCCCGGGGCCTCCTCCCGGTGGGACATGCCCAGAACACCTCCCCAGCTCTACTCTGGGCTCCTCCTGTGTGACCCTATCTCTAACTTATTTATCTCACTATCTTTATATTTTCATTTCTTAATTATTACAGGAGAAGACGGGGGGACAAAGGGGTCTGTTGTCCCGGGACGCAGGGTTTTAAGGGGCCAAAAACTGGATCTTCCTCCTATTATTTTATACTAGAGGGGGGCCCATGTGAGGCTTCTTGTCCCTGGGCCCTGAATTTTCTGTGGTCCTCATTATAACTTTATGATATTAAGTTTTCAGAAGTTAAATTGTGGTTTTGACATTCAGTACATTCATAAAAGATCAGCATTTATTTGAATTTGTAAAAGACAAGAAGAAAACCACATGTGACGACTTGATTTTCCTGAAACAATTTGTCCACTTAAAACAATTTTCAAGTGAATAGATCCATGATGATACAATGCATTTACTTAGGCGTCTCGTAATGGAGCGAGCAAACACACACTTTATATCTTTGTGCTGGTAACATGAAATAACTGCGGCTGCATTATGAACAGACAAGGGGCATAAATCTTGTGTTGTAACCTCCGCTGTGCAATCCCGTCTGATTGCCTTTGCCATTCCGCCGAAGAAAAAAACATCGTAATTGTGCATATTCAAACGTGTGCTAATGTTGGCTTATGATGACAAAAACGGCGGCGGCGGCGACGAGTTGGCAGCGATGAACAGGAGCTGATTGAGGCCGTGATTATTAGGCCTAATTGGGTGATCTCGTTTACATGTCACGCAGAGAGAGAAAGACGGATGCTTCCAAACTGTTTATTTTAACATCAGTTTTTCAAAGGGCCCGATGTGACTGTGCGAGAGAGAACCAGCGCAGAAAATAGTCGATAAATAAGAATCAGCTGCATTACACTTTAAAAAGCCTCGTCTGAATCAGGAGGCTCTGGGTGGACAGTCTTTACTCTTAACCATTAACTATTCTCAAGGAAAGCTGAGAATGGTTAAGGTTAAGTCTTTTTTACCCAGGGGAAATGCATCCTGTGTTTGACCCATCCTTCAAACACCAGGTGTAAGACTCAGGAGGACATGTCCTTTCAGGCTGTGGTCCTAAAATGATGGATGTTCTGCCTCTTTCTCTCTGCGTGGCTCTGGATTCTGTTCAGAAGCAGCTGAGGACAGTCCTGCTCAGAGAAGAGTCCCACGACCCTATTTGACTCATTTATTTGGTGCACATTCTCTCTAGAAAGCACAAAATGAAGCATAAATAAAGTTTACTGAGGCTTTGTGCATTTGTGGACAGGGGAACAGGCACGTTTCTCTCAACTGGATGTGACAAAAGTTTTTTTTTTTTGGTTTGTTGTTTTGTGGATGAGGCTGAACATATGAATCTGACAGGGGGGTTTAAGCCTGAATTTTAATAAATGTCTTTGTTCCTGCTTTTTTATTATTTAAGTGTAGTGTAGTTATGTGATGCTGTTGTCGTGATGCTGTTGTGATGCTGTTGTCATGACGATGTTGTGATGCTGTTGTCATGACGTTGTTGTGATGCTGTTGTGATACCTGTGCAGTTGTTGTTGTGACGATGTTGTTGTGATGCTGGTCGTTGTGAAACTGTGGTGATGCTTATGATGCTCGATGTTGTGATGCTGGTTGTTGTGATGCTGTTGCCGTGACGATGTTGTGATGTTGTTGTCGTGATGTTGTCGTGACGATGTTGTGATGCTGTTGTCGTGACGATGTTGTGATGCTGTTGTGTAGCACAGCGGTGGCTGACAGCTGGTTGTTGTGATGTTGTTGTCGTGACGATTTTGTGATGCTGTTGTCGTGACGATGTTGTGATGCTGTTGTCGTGACGATTTTGTGATGCTGTTGTCGTGACGATGTTGTGATGTTGTTGTCGTGACGATGTTGTGATGCTGTTGTGTAGCACAGTGGTGGCTGACAGCTGGTTGTTGTGATGCTGTTGTCGTGACGATGTTGTGATGCTGTTGTCGTGACGATGTTGTGATGCTGGTTGTTGTGACGATGTTGTGATGCTGTTGTCGTGACGATGTTGTGATGCTTGTTGTTGTGATGTCGTTGTGTAGCACAGCGGTGGCTGACAGCTGGTTGTTGACACTATACCTCGGCTGATTTCCTCCGTGTCGTGTCTGGGTGTCAGCGCTGAGCCGAGAGCGTGACGCTGTTCAAGGCCCAAATGTGACAACACAAAACACAGGCTGCACCAGAGAACTGACCTTTTCTCTGCAGGTCTGAGCCATTCGAGATAACCACGACAACCAACAGAGGAGCGCAGAGACTTTAAAACTTAAGTTTAAAGTTCATGCTGTTTCAGTTTTCTTAAAATATGTTTTTTACACCACAATCAATCTGTGTCCTAAGATATAATGTAAAACGCTCAAATCAAAACACTATAAAGTTGTTTCTATTTATTATCTTGATTATCCCATGATACAGAAGTAGATCATTGATTTAGTTGCCAGATTCTACATCTAAAACCAGCACATTTTCAATATATCACAGCTAACAGCATCCGGGGTTAAAGTTTGAGTGTGGTAAAGTTTTAAATAAGGAGAGAATGAAAAACACCACGGTTCTTGCCCCTTGAGTCTTGTTTGTTCTTGTTTAAATGTGTGAGTTTAGTTCAGATTTACTGCCCTCTGCTGGCAAACGTGGGGACTTTGGCGAGTTGAATTCACTTATGAGCAGCACAGATATTAGCAGCTTGTCACTACTGGATCAATAGATGAATCGTGTAAGTTTCATTAAGAACAACCATAACCATTTAGATGTATCTTCGTTTTAGAGGCTCTTTAAAGACCAGCCGCAGACTTTCATCAGCGTTTTGCTTTTGCAGACACTGAATCCCACTGTAGATATATAATGTATGAATGTCAATCACGTGGGTTAAGAGGTTTGAAGCGCCGGGATAAAAGCCAGAATGTCCGGGACGTGATCTAAGGCTTTCTGAAAGTGTTTCGGAAGTTTGAACCCTTTTCCGCTAATTCCACCATAAACACATTAGGAGTTGTGTTCAGTCCAAATATTTGCTTTAATTCAATTGAAATCAAGAAAAACATAGAGATGCCAGGTTTTAAAAGTGATGCAAGAGCGTGGATAGAATAAGAACAAGTCAAGTTCAGGTTAGTTGGACTAGAAATTCTGGCTGCTACATTTTTTAAAAAGCTCTTCCAAGAAATAGTGATGTTTATGTTTTTTACCTCTCATAAGGAGCGAGGTACTTTAAAGAAAACCTCCTCACTTCACTTTATGTATTCAAAGCATCCAGTTTATTCACTGCAATGAGTTTATACGCACTTTTTTGACAACTTTCAGAGACCAAATCTGAATTGTGCCATCACTGTAATAGTAATTTCATTTGAATTATATTTATGGAGCTGATTCAGAAAAGCCTAAATATATCGTGTGTATTTTAATCTATTGGTTTGGACGACAGAAGATGCAGATTAAAGTGGGGAAACAGTTAGAGCAGGGGTCTCAAACTCGCAGCCCGGGGGCCAACTGCGGCCCGCGAGACGATATTCTGTGGCCCGCAGGACAGTGTGAAAGTTTAACGTTAGTGTGCCATGTAGAAGGTTTCGCCAAATCGGTAAAACCCCAAACACACGTGTCACTAGTGCTGTGTATTCCTGTCGCGAAAGATTCAACAAATAACGATGTATATCCATAAAATCCACAAGAATTGGCATTTTTCCTCATGTATGTTGAAAACAGCGATGACGTTTGAGAAGATTTTAACAAAGCTTTTTTTTACCTGATGCACCCAGCCTCGCCCAGACTCTGCCTGAGTTTGAGACCCCTGAGTTAGGGTCACTAATGAGGTCTGACAGGGAGGAATCTTGTCCCCAGTTTTGTTCAGTTTGTCTCTAGATGAACTGTCAACAAAGCTCAAAACGTGTAAAACTGAGTGTGGCTGGAAACCTTGTCCTGAATCATTTAATGTCTGCAGACGACTTGGTTGTGGTTAGTCCGAGCACCACTGGTCTGCAACATCTACTCAACACTCCACAGAGCGGGGTCGTTAAGGGCTGAATAAGGAAGTTTCAGCTGAAACTGGAGACAATAGGTGTTTACAGTTTCAGTGTGGTTCCCTTCAGACAGATATAAGGCAGTGTCCAGCAGTAATCTGACCAGAACTGAAGAAGCGGCTTGGACGAGCAGCCAAACGTCTTCACTTCCAGATGACAGATTAAAACTTCATCTTTTGCTGTGGATCCGACCTGGACGACTGAGCGTCTCAAACTTGGAATGTTGTCCCAGTAACAATACGTGAGCTGCCCACTCTCAGCTCATTTTCAGAACAACTCAAGTCATGGCTGTTAGACAATCAAACTTGTCCACATAATCCCTAACCTGAATGGATTTTAGTGTAATGTTGTGTTTATTATTGTACATGTACTGTATATAGAATTACAAATGTAGTCTTTTATGAAATTATAATGTTTAGCTTATGAAGGTGTAGGCTGTGATTCTAGGCAGATGTGGTGTATGAGTGGACTGGACTGTGTGAATGTTTGTACTGTAAGTTTGTGAGAGATCTGGTGATCTGAATGCAGTGGTCTATGGATGAGTTTTTAAGATATGAAAGAGGGTTTGTATTTTGTATTATTGTTTTCATAAGCTGTGGTGTGGCTGTTTTTTTTCTTAGGGACTAAGGATGAAAATTCGCACTGGCTATAATCCTGCATATTTACAGGTGTGGGATTTGTTCCTCAGGCCTCTGTTCTTAATATGCACTGTCCCTTCATTAAATAAACAAACACAGACGACTCCACATCTGTTCAGCCTGATATTAAGTATAACATAACTAAGAGTAAGATCATGATCTGTAGGACCAACGAGGACTCATGAGACGTCCTGACTTTTGCCTGTCTAATGTTGTGTTGAAGGTCACAAGTAAAATTACATATCTTGGACAAATCATCACTGCGGACACGGCAGACGAGGATGATATTTACAGATGATGCAGGATGTTCTTGCTCAAGCGAATCCTCTGAGGTTTAAGTTTGGTTCCTGTTCTGATGATGTAAAGTTGATGTTCTTTAAATCATATTGTCACCACTATAAACTGGCCACATCTGGACTCGTTATAAAACCCCGTCTCCAAAAGCTGCAGGATGTGGATTATAATGACGCTTTACAGGTGCGACTGAGGATGGACGAGTGCAGCCGAGATGTTTGTCTCTGCTCGAGTGAGTTAAAAACATTAATGTACAGTTTTTTTGCAGTTGAATAAGTCAGAAAATGAAATAATGTCTCTCACAAACATAAGATTCAATGTGATCCGCCTCATCAGAGACACTGGTGTGGTTCTTTTTCAAATGTAAATGTTACTGTCCTCGTCTGTTTTTAAAAATGGACCATGAGTCAGAAATAAAGATGAACTGAGTTGAATTGAGTAACAACTAGCATGCTAACCTGCACTCCCTGATTATTGTACACTGTATAATTTAACACAGACAGCACACGGGGCATATTTTGACCTCAAGAGCTGCTTATACAATAAATACATAATATCTGTTCTGGGGCAAGACACATTTTGCTCAAATCCATGTGAAAAAGTTTATTAAGAATGATTCTGAAATATTGCCATTCCATAATCAGTCACCATTTCAACAACAGAGCATCCAAACAAAAACTATTTCTTGTCTTTTTATTTAATTAATTGAAATAATCATTTTCAATTGTGCAGTCTCCAGCTCCGAGCAGCGTTCTGGTGCCAGCTCCTCTCAGCAGAACTCCTTTGGCAGCTTAGGGCCTAAATCTCCATCCAGTATTTGGCTAAAATATTCCAAGCAATTTTAACAAGCGATTCAATTTATCTAGCTAACATTTGTTTTGGAAATGCGTCTCTCCCTGCGCCGCGCTTTGGTAACTCGTTCTGTGCATCATGTTTCAGAGCACCTCCCTCCAAGCAGCGCCGCAAACTTGTTTCATTTCTGCACAATACATTGACATTACATTTCCCATCTGCGCAGTTATTAAGGAATCACCAGCTGCTTGTCTATCCCACTGAGTATTGCCTTCTCCCTTGAATGCACTTAAAACTCTGGAACAGTTGGAAATAGAAGAGGCTGTGATGAGAAGTTTATAGAACAGCTTAATAATAAACTGATTCGGTATAACTTGCATGTTTAAAGGTCCTAAACTGCACAAAATGGACTCGTGTGAGCGTTAAGTCACGTTAAAATGCTTTTACCTCCTCAAAAACAGACCTGGAGTTGTGTTTTGTTTCATTTATTATTAGTCTGTCTTCATCTCCAAAGCTCAAAATCCTCTGTTCCACCTTGTGATGTCATGAAGTGGTAGTTTTCAAGTTCACAGCTCGTTTTACCTTTAGTTCAGTGGAGATTTGGCAATTCCTGGGCTGGAATTATCCAAATGATTCTAGCAAAGAGGTATAGAGTTTAAAAACACAGGGGAGCACTTCCTGTATTACCACTTGATGACATCACAAGGTGGAACAGTGTTTTCAGTTTGCAAGAAGAACTCAAAGAAGTCTAAATCTGCAGGTTTGTGTGTTAAACATGTGTGAATGAAACAAAAAAGCACAACTCCAGGTCTGTTTGTGACGAGGAAATATTATAGATTTATTGATAAAAAGGTCAAATTTTGTTGAAGAGGTTGAGCATTTTTGTGCTGATAAATACTCCAAATAAATGTGTCATCGTGCCCAATGTTTTTCTATTAAAGAAAGGAGCAGACCACTCGAAGTACTCGCTAAGATGTATCACCCAGTTCAGCCTCAGCCGAGGAGAGATAAGAGAAAAATGTAAACTCAAGCAAAAACAAGCTGGCAAAAAGCAGATTTAAACACAAAATAATCACCTCTCACCAAACGCCGACTTGATCCTGAGATAATGGACTAAAACTAAAATCTGCCCCGTGTGCCAGAGTCGGTCCAAACACGGCCAAATGGAAAAACTCAGACAGACACGAAAGTAAAGTATGAGTAGGCTTCAGCAATAAGTTTTCTTTGGTGCTCAGATCCCGGCAGAAGACGTTGCGGTGAAGGGCGTGGTCAGTTAGATGAGGTTTAGGAGAGGTCTTTTCCCCAGGGTCTCGACGCGGGAGATGGTAAAGGTGAGGCAGGGTTCTGGACACTAAAGGTGGTAAAAGTGAGGGCCTGGATCTGGACACTGGAGGTGGTAAAGGTGATGCTGGAGTCCAGACAGTGGAGGTGGTAGAGGTGAGGTCGAAGTCCGGACTCTGGAGGTGGTTAAGGTGACGTTGGAGTTTGGACACTTGAGGTGGTAGAGGGGAGGCCGAGGTCTGGACACTTAAGGTGGTAAAGGTGAGGGCCTGAATCTGGACACTGGAGGTGGTAGAGATGAGGTCAATGTCTGGACTCTGGAGGTGGTAAAGGTGATGCTGAAGTCTGGACACTGAAGGTGGTTGGTAAACTTGAGGCCAAGGTGTGGACTCTGGAGGTGGTAGAGATGAGGCCGAGGTCTGGACGCTGAAGGTGTTAGAGGTGAGGTCAAGGTCTGGACTCTGGAAGTGGTAAAGGTGATGCTGGAGTCTGGACACTGAAGGTGGTTGGTAAACTTGAGGCCAAGGTCTGGACTCTGGAGGTGGTAGAGATGAGGCTGAGGTCTGGACTCTGGAGGTGGTAGAGATGAGGCTGGAGTTTGGACACTGAAGGTGGTTGGTAAACTTGAGGCCAAGGTGTGGACTCTGGAGGTGGTAGAGATGAGGCCGAGGTCTGGACGCTGAAGGTGGTAAAGGTGAGTCCAACGTTTGGACTCTGGAGGTGGTAGAGATGAGGCCAAGGTCTGGACTCTGGAGGTGGTAAAGGTAAAGCTGGAGTTTGGACACCTGGAGATGGCAGAGGTGAGGCTCCTGGATCTGGACACTGGAGGTGATAGAGGTGAGGCGAAGGTCTGGACTCTGGACAGTGGTAGAGATGAAGCCGGAGTCTGGACACTGGAGGTGGTAAAGGTGAAGCTGGAGTTTGGACACCTGGAGATCGCAGAGGTGAGGCATCTGGATCTGGACACTGGAGGTGGTAAAGGTGAGGCCGAGGTCTGGACACTAAAGGTGGTAGAACTGAGACTGGGGTTCTGGACACTTGAGGTGGTAGAGGTGAGGTCGAGGCCTAGACATTGGTCCACTAGTCTGGGCTATCTGCAATCGGGCTTTAAACTGGGCAGACTGGGCACAAACAGACCTGGAGTTGTGTTTTTTTGTTTCATTCACACATGTTTAACACACAAACCTGCAGATTTAGACTTCTTTGAGTTCTTCTTGCAAACTGAAAACACTCTGTTCCACCTTGTGATGTCATTAAGTGGTAATACAGGAAGTGCTCCACTGGAGGAGGTGCGGCGAGCGGCAGGGAGGAGGAGTAATAGGAGGTCGTGATGAATCGTGAGGAGCAGATAAACTCTGGAGAAGCAGTGATTAGACGAGAGCGGAGTTAGGTCTTCCAGGCTGAATTTACACCAGCTTTATTAGTTCATATATTTCAGTTTTAGCGATTGATCTGTGGTTTTGTTGCGGAAGAATTAGCTGCTTTTTTAGTTTTGTCTCACTTTCCAGACGGCCTTATACACAGAGGCTTTTCACGCTCACTCAGGGCGAATCTTCATCAGTGCACAAGTCTGACAGCCCGATACTTCTTCCACGACATCCTTAAACATCTTCATTAATAATCAGCAGTGTCATCAGTCGGATCATGAATATCTGTGTTTTGGGTTGACTGGCACATTTTCTGAGCAGGACTGAATCATTTGAATCTTTTATTGACGGGGAAAATGATAATAGATTGCTTGGGATGTTGACAAAGGGCAGCGAGAACAGGAGCGAACGTGACTTGTCTTCGTCGATAAGAAGGGCGAGTCGTCATGGCGATGTGGGCTTCTGTGACAGTATGCACATGAGATGGGCCGTGATGGATGTCCCCGGCATTTAAAGACGGAATACGGGAACATTTTCTCCCTGGATGCTAAAAAAATCATATGGAAATGTAAATGTAAAAACGACTGATTTATTATACGAACATTTGAACAGATGAGATATTTGAAGGTCAGTTTACAGTGAAGGTTAAGCCAATGTTGTGTCCATTGTCCTATTTAACTTTTCTGTCCACCATTTTTTTTTTCTTTGTCTGAAAAGTTCCACAATATGGTGCAACGTTTAAGCATCTTCATGGAGACGAGCAGTGAGACAGGGCTCTACTTTGACAATGTTTAAATCCAGGCTCAAACGGTTCTGTTTAGCTGTGGATATGACTGAAAGAGTTTTATTCTGCACTTTTCTGTTTTAATGTTCATTTTGTGAGTTTATGATGATATGTTTTGATCTGTTTACAGCGTTATTTTTTACATTATTCTCTATGTTTCTTGTCTGTAAAACCCCTCACCACACACTTTATACACTTTTCTCACACAGGCATTAACATTTTCTCACATTTCTCTCTTGTTTAAACACAAAGTTCAAACCTTCGTCGGTGCCTTTGTCGGTGCAGAACGTTTCATCGACATTGTGGGTTTTGTCGGGGAGAAAACTTGCAAACATACAGCACTTCAGAGTCACACTGATCCAACATGTATGTAAATTTGTCTGACACATTCTGTACTGTACAGGAGACACGGAGGAGACTGATGGACAATGGTCTACAGTCCCTCAGCCAATCAGGACGCAGAACACAATGGTCTACAGTCCCTCAGCCAATCAGGACGCAGAACACACATGGTCTACAGTCCCTCAGCCAATCAGGACGCAGAACACAATGCACGTTCATATCACTGTAAAAAAGCATCAAAATGGTACTAAAAAAAGCCACAAAACACATTATCCTGAGTCAGTTGGGTTTTCCAGCCTCGTTTCTGCACTAGAAGCACATTTATTATTTTAATGAAACATATTCTTTGGTTATTTATAATGTTTGGTCGTAGTTCTGTCCCGTGGGAGCGCTGAAGCTGTGTCCCACCGTCCCGTGGCAGAGTCTGGACTGAGCCGTGCTGACTGCGGAGTTTGGATTCAGACGGGAGACTTGGCACAGCCGGATAAACCTTCTCCCAGGTATTTTATTTAGACGTTTACAGACGAGCGTGGGCTAATCTAATGTGCCCCATTATAAAGCACTTAACGTTTGCTCGTCTTTGTCCCAGTGGTGAAAAGTTCTTAGGACTTTTTCACTTTTAAACGCAAATGTTTTAATCAGCTTTACAGAGGAGTGTGACTGCTTTTAATTCAGTATATTTCTGACTTTTTATTACTTCAGACAAGGACAGAAGTAATAAGACACAACTAGACGTAGCGACAGTAGCTCAGTTGGTGGAGTATTTGTCCACTCACTGACTCACAGGTTGATGGTGCGATTCCAGCTCCTACAGATAAACGCTGCTGTTGTATTTTTCCAGCTAAATATTCCAGCAAATAAAGACTTTTAAAAGTGCTTCATGGGAGTTTTCCAGTGACAGTTTTGGCCTGTTCCCTCAGCTAATTACACCAGTCCGAATCCTGTGGTCGTACTTCTTCATCACAGTTCACGCCGTAGAACAAACACATCAAATACAGTGTGGCCCAAAAGTCACTGACACTTTTAAATCTTCAGTAGCTCCTTTAATTCTTAAGTTAAACTCACCAAATTTTAGCAGTAGATAAACTGAACCTTGTGAGAGTTTTGGCAATATAAACGGTTATAATTGTTCACTTACACTTGAACTTATCACTACTTAAACTACTAAAAATACAGCCTGATCCAACACACTTTACATAACATTTAAAGCATTTCCGGGCTTATGTCTCTTATTTGATCCTCGATATTATGTTTTAAGTCGTTTATTGTCTCAGGTTTATTCACAAACACCTTTTCTTTAAGATAGACCCACAGGAAGAAATCAGGACTAGTCAGGTCTGTGGAGATCACATACTGCCCCCTGTCTGTGAAAAACACTTATTATTCCTTTAATGGCATTTATGGGGCATCTCTGGTATTAAAATGTCGACAGTAACACCGCTGGGTTTGTGAATTTGACCCATGTGACTCAAAGTACCACTGTACAATGAGGGTTCTTTCCTCGGTGCTGTATTTGCTCAGATTAATGTGGGAAGAGTCGTTCTGAATGCTCTGAAAAAATACAAGAAAAATGTGTAGAAACAAAAGAGTTATGTGTTTTTTTCAACTGTCAGTGACTTTTGGGCCACCCTGTATGACATAAGCTCTGGCTCATGTCACATATACACACAAAACTGCACATGAACACATGGGACATACACAAATAATATATATTCACATATAAATCGCATCTGAGTCTCACCCCTGGATAAACTATGAAAGAAAAATGCAGCTTATAGTCCAGAAAATACAGTACTTCATCTAACATGTGAGATTCTTTGATTCTGCAGCAAACTCAGGCTAAATCTGAATGATGTAAAGTGCGTCGTCTCTTTAGGAGTGCAGGGGACAACTGGAAAGCCAGGTAAAGAATGTCTTCCTTTCTGTTTTTTATTAAAGTGGTTTTAACTATGGTTTAACTGAAACAAGTCCGTTCTTTATCGGTCGTTGAAACCTGCAAGAATCTGCTTAAAATCCTGGAATTCGGGGGCAAAACAGAGACCACATCTCCTTTAGCTACATGCCATATTTATTTCAGCGTGTTTTGGCAACAGATATACAAGTAAAATGAGAGAAGTGAAAATTCATGGTTTATTTTTAATGCTCATTTATGTTTTAATAAGGTGAGAGGCGACGCCAGTGTGAGAGCGAGTCCACACAACACAGTAACGCACTTTGATGGAGCTGCACATAAAACTTTAGACTTGTTTCTTCTGAACAAACTTGATTATTTATACTGACGATGAGAAGACAACTGACGGGAACAGAGAGTGAAGGAGAAACACGTCTTTGCATAGTTCTGGTGTGAAATGTGGCTGTGTGAAGACGTAACATGAGACAGAGTTCAGTACGACGACACAAATGGAAGAATCAAAATGCTGAGTTTAAAAAGAGTCTAAAGATGTTCAAATGTGTCTCCAGAGGCTGCAGTTTGTCCACACGTCCATGTGAAGTAAAAAGAACAGTGTGAATAAAGCTCTGTGAGGATTTCCTCTTAATGTTACTCATAATAATTCACCAAAACATGAACTTTGTGCTGAACCTGCAGCTTCTGAAGATCCAGCGACAAGAGACTCGTTTGTGTCATTTACAGGTTCAGTACCAAGTTTGGACAAACCTCCTTCAGTGTGTTTTTCTTTCTTCATTTTATACACACACAATATGTCAAATATATGAAGTAAGATACATGGAATTATATAGCAAAGAAACATAATTTTAAATATATATAGTTTATGTTAAATTCCTCAAAAGTAATGTGACATCAGCCTTTTCTTTTTTTAAGAATGCCACAACTCTTGTGCGCTTAGTGCCTCAGACGTCCGACATTAGACACTTTTAATGAACCTGTCAGGACCAAATAGATAAATAACATAGAAAACAAAAAGTGTAAAAAGCTGAACTGAATTCACCCTTAAATATTCTCCATCCAGAAGCACTGAGACTTTTTTTTATATTTAAAACTGTAAAAAGATGGAGGAGTGGACATTTTATTATATATGTTAAATAATTTCACCTTTTGCATTTTGTGTTTATTCATATTGTGATTTTGATGTGATTATTGTTACTTCTGCAGCTCCTCTTGTTGCATTTAAGATTAATAATAGATTTGATCCATGATGAAAGACTTAAGACATTTTCCTTAATAGAGCTCCCCCTGTAGGCTCTGTATGAGAATACACCGTCAGAAGTGTTAGTTTATTTTTCTCTTTACTTTTTTTTTTAAATCAAAATAAGGCAGTTTGATCACATAAAAAAAAAACATATTTCCAAATATTTCGATAAAATCCAGGTTTTCAAGTCTGGTTTTCTGCAGAGAAAACAGCTGGAGACGCTTCAAACCCCAAAAATACATATTTAAGCATCACATGGATTTACAAAGATGTTTAATGTGGTAAATATGTGACTTAGTTCTGCTTTAATAAACAATTATATTAATAAATAAGTGATATATTGGTATTTATATGTAACTATAGCAACACACTCATGCCCATATATGGAATTGTTCTATGTGACATCACCTGACGACGCATGACATCACCTGACGACGTGACATCAGAACATTCTATCTCTTTATGACACAGATTGTATTTGTAAGTTTATGAGCACAAACCCTGTAAAATCTCACTTCAACTCAACACTCGAACGAACACGCAGCAAACGAACTCAGAGCAGCAAACATGTCCAAAAACTGGTGCGACTTTACTCCTGAAGACGACGAACGCCTCTACAGTGAGGACTTCAACCTGATGGAGGAGCTGGGGATAACATCCTCCGATCCAGACCCTCTTGAGGAAGGTCTGTCTCCATCTTTTGAGGAGTTGGAGCAGTTAGATCCTCAAAACCAACAGAGGTCTAACGAAGAAGACGAGCGGGGCAGGTCCTCAGTCACGCTACAACTCGAGGAGCCGGTGAAATCATCCACCGATCCAGACCAGACCTCTGGACCATCTGAAAAGGTGGGCCAAACCTTTCTAACTCTTGAGGAGTTGGAAAGGGAGGAGTTAGGACATCAAAACTACAAGAGGTCCAAGGAGGAAGACGAGCGGGGCATGGCTTTAGTTATGTCACAGCTCGAAATGGCCCATAAAGCTGCTCGCGCTTTAGACACCAAAGAAAAACATCTGCTCCAAGAACTGGAAGATCTCAGGAAGCTTAGAGAAAAAGACAGAGAGCAGCACCAGGAGGAGAAGTTAAAGCTACTGAGGAAAACAGAGATGATTATTCTAGATCATAACACTCAGATGGAGAGAAAGGACAGAACGACCCAAGAACTCCAAACTGAGCTGGACAAAGTGAAGGAGCAGAATGGACTTTTACTGAGAGAGTCTGAGGAACTGAAATGTGCGATTCAGCTCAAAGATGGACAGATAAACCAGCTTATGGAAAAGCAGGAGGAGGACAGGTTAAAGACTCTGAGGAAAACTAAGCTGATTATCGAAGCTCATAACTCTCAAATGGAGAGAAAGGACAGAACCATCCAAGAACTCCAAACTGAACTGGACCAAGTGAAGGAGGAACGAGAAGCACTTAGAGACCAGTCAGATGAGCAGAAACACCAGCTTCAGACCAAAGATGAAGATATTGAGATGCTGCAGAAACAGGTCGAGGACATGAAACAAATGTTGGAGGAAATTCAAGAAGATTCCTGCCAAAAATCTAAAGAATGGGACATGGAAAAGCAGAGTTTCCTTCAGGACACTGCTGATCTGACATCCAAACTGCAGAAAAAATCGTTGGAGAACACACAGCTGATGGAGCAGTACTCTGAGCTGGAGCGAGCTCTGTCAGACCTTAAAAGTGACATGTCGGCTCTGGTTCAGTTTTATAATGAACTGGAGGTAAAACAAAAAGAAGAGGCTGAGCAGAAGGTCCAGATGCTCCAGCAAATTCAAGACAAAGAGGCACAGGTCCGAAAGACGGAGGAGGAGAAGGACGCCATCTTGAAGACCTGCGAGGAGCTGAAGGAAGTGCTGAAGAGGTCAGAAGGAGAGCGCTCCCTGCTGGAGGAGCGAGCCAATGCGTTAGATCAGGAGGTGAGGAGTGCAGAGGTAGAGCGCTCCCTGCTGATCGAAAGGAACAATGCGCTACAGCAGCAGGTAGAACAGGAAAAACAAAACACAACTGAACTACAGGACGAAAAGACGACTGTTTTAAAGACCTGCGAGGAGCTGAGAGAAGAGCGCTCCCTGCAGGTTGAGAGGTGCAGCGTGTTAGAGCAAAAGCTGAAGACCACAGAAGAACAGCGCTCCCTGCAGGTTGAGAGGTGCAGCGTGTTAGAGCAGAAGCTGAAGACCACAGAAGAACAGCGCTCCCTGCTGGAGGAGATGAGTCGAGCACTGGAGCAGGAGCTGGAGAAGAAAAGGAGGAAGTGGTACAGGAGGCTGCTGCGAGTCTAGACCCTCAGCCCCCGAACTGTTCTGCACAAAAACAATAAAGCATAAAAAAAAAAATGTGTTACGAGTTTTTGTTTAATTTACATAGAAATCTGTTCATGTTTTTGTTCTGTTTTGGGTCAATCACGTCTGGCTGTTTTTTTTCTTTTCGTTTTTTTCTTACATTTTAACATTTCACAATCCCTCCCACCTCCACCCCTCTCCTGCAGGTGGCGCCAGGCGAGGAACAGAACACAACTGTTACAAACACAAATACAGTAAGATTAACACATTCATATACAATCATCCTCACACACACACACACACACACACACACACATATATACACACACACATATACAAACACACACTTACACACACACAGATCAGGCACAGCTCCTAAAAGTATACAAATACACAAATACACTCAAGTTTATACAAGTACAAACCAGTATACAACATGACAAATAACCATAGTTAAATAAACACAAATAGATGTTAGAATAAATAATTTTAAGTTTACTTGTGTGTGTATGTGTGCATTTACGTGTGTGCGTCTGTGTTTAGTTGTATGTGTGTGTGTGTGTGCGTGTGTGTGTGTGCGTTTGTGCGTCTGTTTTTACTTGTGTGTGTGTGTTAACTTGTCTGTGTGTGTGTGTCTCTGCGTTTACATGTGTGTGTCTGGGTTTACTTGTGTGTGTGTGTGCGTTTACGTGTGTGCGTCTGCGTTTGTGTGTGTGCGTTTACGTGTGTGTGTGCCTGTGTGTGTCTGCGTTTGTGTGTGTGTGTCTGTGTTTAGTTTTATGTGTGTGTGTGCGTTTGTGCGTCTGTGTTTCCTTGTGTGCCTGTGTGTGTGTGCGTTTGTGTATGTGCTGAGGTCTCTCTCTGCAGACAGTATAAACTCAGACTGTCCTTTACAGACTTGACTTGTTGAGCCGCTCGTCTTAAGGCGTCTCTCTGGAGAACCTCAGATTTCTCGTGTCTTTTTGCCACTTTCGTATTGATAAGTTTAGCCCAAAGATCCAGCGACAGACGCGGCTCCACTGCAGGCCACGGGCAGCTTTAAGCCGGGCCCCAGACAAGTGCAGAGAGAGAGGTTCTGAGAATATTAACCACACTGAGCCACGACTCTGGAAAATACAATGTGCTGCAAAACTCAAACGTAAAAAAAGACATGACTGTACGATAACTGACAAACCAACGTCTTTTTTCACTCTGCTCAGCTCCTCTGGCTAAAACACAAAGCCAAGAACAATTTCGAAATGTTTCTGACCTGTAACTTCACCTGGAGGTTTCACCCTCGTGTCTCCATGTGCATCAGTTTAATGCCATAATTTGGAACATTCCAGGCAAAGCAATAATATCTCCAAGCAGCCGAGCCAGTGGTGAACCCTCCATCAGAAAACCTACATACTGCATCTTTAACATTCAGCTTTGAGACTGCCGTGCACGCTGTACGACGTGTGCAAATTAGAGCTTTTAATAATTAATTTGATAATATTTAGATCCACCACCAGACAAAAGTTTGATGCATTTTTTCATATAAACTTTTTTGAGTTTTTTTATATTACGCAAAATTGACTCTTGTAGCTTTAACTCACGTTCTAACACTGTTACCTCCTCAAAAACAGACCTGGAGTTGTGTTTTGTTTTATTCACATGTTTGAGTCACACTTTATTATTAATCTGTAACATCTCCAAAGCTCAAAACGTTCTGTTCCACCTTGTGATGTCATGAAGTGGTAGTTTTCAAGTTAGCGTCTACTTTTTAACCTTTAATTCAGTAGAGATTGGAAATTCCAGGTCTGAAATCATCCAAATGATTCCAGTGAAGGTGTGTGGAGTTTAAAAACACAGTAGAGCACTTCCTGTATTACCACATGATGACATCACAAGGTGGAACAGGGTGTTTTGTTTGAGAGAAGAACTACTCAGTCTAAATATGCAGTTTGTTTGTGTGTTAAACATGTGAGAATGAAACAAAAAACACAGCTCCAGGTCAGTTTGTGATGAGGAAACAACATTAGAACAGATCAGAAAATGGCGCAGTATGAGCCCTTTAATTCTCATCAATCATTAACTCTGTAGATCCACACGGAAGCATCAAATCTATGAATGATTCCTCAAAATAACCGGCCTTTAGCTTTGATCACTGCTCTGCACACTGTTTCCATTCCATTAATGAACCCTGACGAGGCGCATCAGTAAAGTAAAAAACATTTCAGGAGAATTCATCATGAAATTTACTGAGATAAAGCAGAGTGTTTGCAGCTGTCAGCAAAGCAAAGGGTGGCTACTTTCATTATTTATATTTTTTATTGCATTTTAACATGTTACAGCCCTCCCACCCGTCCTGCTCAGATGGGCACCAGGTAATCACAGGAACAGAAAAAAATATAAACATACACACATATGTCCCTATATATGCATACATATACACATATAAAAACAAAACATTAATCAAACAGAATATAAAAAAAAAAAAATACATAAAATAATAATAATTAATAATTATAATAACAACGATGATAATAATAATCATAATAAATAACAACATAAATAAATAATTAAAAATAATAATAATAGTAATAATCGTATGTAACCCAGGTTAAAAAAAAAACAATGTTTTATTAAACTCCTGCTTTGACCTGCCGTTAAATCTTGTTTATATAAAAGCCACATTTATATATTTCTGACCTCCGCGTCTCTCACGTAAGGCACGTTACGTAACCGCGCCCCTAACCACGTGACCCGAGTCCGCCAATCACAGCTCACGGAGCGTCTTTTCAACCTGTGTCGGCAGCTGTGAAAAGGTCAGTACCAAACAATTTATAATATTCGCTCTTTTCTGTGTTTTTAAGCTTCAACAAACTAAGTAGTTCCACTGTTAACATTGTAGAGCTAACCTCCGGTCCGTGTGGAGTCCGGTTGCCGCCATCGTGCGCTGTTAAACTGAGGAATTGGTGAGTTTGAATGAATGTAAAGTGCCGCTAGCATCCGATGCTAAGCTAACTAGCTTAGCATTAGCATGCTCGGGTTAACGTTTTCTTGTTTGTGCTTATTGTAAAACACATTTAATGCCATTTTGGAGCATTTAGCACTTTGTTGTGAAATGACTATTCAATGTTTATGCCGGTGATTTAAAGCCATTTATTGCTAAATGTTTATTTTGAATGTATTTATGTGAAAACGTGCAAAGTTCACACTGCAGCTATGGGCTACAGCCACAGCACCTTGTTCAGATTATTTATTTGCAATTAAGCAATTAATTGTATTTGAATGGTAAATTATTTTGTGTACACAATGGAACTGAACAATGTAACTCAGCTAAGGTTAATTACTTTAGACATTTGATTTTTATTTAATTAAGTCACTTATTTAGTCCTGTTTATTCAAATACAGGTCAGGTGTTCTTGATCACAATGGCGATAAGACCAGAACCTACAGCTTCATCACCCTCCGGGTCTGGTAGGAGGCTGACACAGCCTGCCCCCACACTCTTTCTATCTGTCGCTGACTTTTTAACTATAATCAAAGCCAATGGACACTATTCTAACGGACAATACAAATGGATACTAAGCAAAGAACTCATACTCTCAAATATTGAAAAGTCAGTAATAAGTGGATGCCACCTGTACAGATTACTTCCTTTCATTTTTTCCTTTTGTTGCAACCAACTCATCTCAACCAAGTGGTAATATTGATGTAAAACAATAATACAGGCACAGAAGTTGACAACAAAACGAAACACAAACCATACAGAATATTCAATAAAAAAACATAAATAAAAAATAAAATAATAATAACAACAAAAATAAATACATAAATAAATCTGAAACTTTTCTATGGCTCTCTGTTGGTCACCATCCGCCCCTCTCATCTGTCCAGTCACGCTCTAGATCTGATGTTATTTATGACTCTACTTCCATTATAAACTTCTGTTATAGTACTTTTCATTATAATTGTTTTCAGTTTATATTATCTAGTTTATATATGTAAAGGGTGGCTACGACTCTGAATACACGAGTTACTTACATTTCCTTTCTTTGTTACATAATCCCACACATTTGCTTTGAATATTTGATGTCCAAATCCACATAAAGAACAAAACACTGAATGAGAAGTGTCCAAACTTTTGACTGTTTGTGTATATTCAAAATGACAATATAACTGCGTCAAAGTCATTCTATATCCGCGCCATTAAACCCAGGATATATTTCTATTGTTACCGTCTACCATTTGACACTTTTATTGATTCACCTTTCCTCTGGGACGAAATGTGTTCTTTTTATGCCTCCGTATTACTGTATACACCCAGCGTATTTCTTCATGTTTATTGCAGAGAACTTTTTAAACCCTGTCGTGCTCTAAGTACAATGAGTTGCCGGTGGCCTTTGTTGTTGCGTGAGAAATAAAGAGTACCATGATGTACTATTGATTTAGCAGTCAAGTACACACAAGGGCTATTTAAATGAAAGGTCAAGAAATGTAAGATGATATGGAGCTCTCTTATTATAACACTGACATTAGCCATTACTTCATGTGTGCATGGAGTGAATCTCGACCTGTGCATTTTTCTGCAGGTGAAGGGCATTACAGTTGTATTGACGGGAGCGATGGCGGTTTGTTCTTCTTGGCGTCACGGTGCGTATGACTGTGTGAGAGGTTAACAGCTCGACAGGTGATAAAGACGTTTGTCTCCTGGTCCAAGAAAAGTGTGAATTACTGCCTCTAATACACGTGCTATGCTAATTTGAATATGTTTTGCAAGAAAAACGTCATGTTTCCTTCATTTATGCTAGTTTTAGTTCTCATGAGCCACAGAGAAAACTGTCTGAATTTTCCCAGGATTGTTGCATCATAGGTAGAAACTGTGGATGATGTATAAATGTAATATTGCTTATTTTCTTAGAAGGGTGTAAAACGTTCTGTTTTCCATGCAGCAGTGGTCATATATCACCCTGAATCTGGGTATTATAGACACTGATGCAACCGCAATGACTTCCTGATTCAATCACACTCGACTGAGCTTTAAATTTCTTATCTCTAAAATGTTAACTCCCACTCTTCAAGTAATATATAACACTGGTGCAAGCTTCTTCAGACTCTGTGAGACTCTGTTAAACAAATTCAACGCATATCACTGATTAAGAAAATAAAATTGAAGAATGAAGTGCGTACGTCACAGTGGGTGAAAACTGATAGAAATGGCTATATAGCGTCTTGAAAATAAGCGATTAAAGATACTCAAACATGCACAAATCGCCACAAATACAACTTCAACAGGATAAATAAGAAGGAAACAAGTGTAACATTTAAACATTAACATTAAAAGCTTTGAAAAGTCGATTTTGCAGAATAGGTCGGATTTAAGTCCATAAATCATCATGAGACTGTTCAAAGTCTGTCCTCAGCGCGACACACAGTTGTTACACATTTAATCTAACATGTTGGGGCATGTTTGTTATTAGCTAAAATTACTTTATTTATATCCCCATGGTAATTCTCTCTGCTGCCATTAGATGGAGCTATACACCACACGACTCCAACCTCAAGAAACAACGTTGGGTTTTACATGGTCATAATTTTAGGTGCCAAATTCAGTACAGTATGTGTCCTTAAATACTGCAGTACAGAGAGAACACGAGCGGGTTATTTAGCTCGCCTAAATTCACGGTAGAAAGGCACAAGTTCAGGATGTGCCCGAAGCTCTCCGACGCTCCCTCCCCCCGAAGAGACAGCCTCCATTATGCGCCATGGCAACGTGTCTGTTTGCTCCAGCCACAATCCTTTTACCGGCTCTTTACCTGCGCAGGAGCTGTCTCTCAAATACGCTCAAATTACCTCGGGAAAGAAAAATTGGGCTGAGTGTTGGAGATGCAGAGAGAACTAAAAGAATAAACAAAATCCACTTGGAACTAGTCCCCCAGCCCCAACCGTTAATGTTTCTGTTTCAATTCAATGTATTTTCCTTTTGTATAGCCCCAACTCACAACAGAAGTGACTGATTTTAATCGCAGAGAGTTAGAAGAAGTTTGAAAATGGTGTGTGAGTCTTTTTATTTTTAGCTGTTGGTCATGATCTGTCATTTAATATGGAGAACGGTCACGTCTCAGTAGATTTTTCAGTATAATTTTTGCATTAAGACTGTAAGCAAAACATAAAGCGTTTCCAATGTAAAGGCCAGTCAATCATCCCCTGATTAATTAATAATACAATGCAACCAAGATGGCATTTTTAATCATGGTCCCGTTTGGCGTCTCATATTGTTTTTGCAGAGATGTGGAGCTGATGGAGAATGTGGGCTACAGTGACAGTATAAATACTCAAATATTAAAGGGGTTGTTGGTATCGAGTCTCAGTGGAACGCGATATTCAGTAAATATAATCAACAAAACCACACACGGTGAAGTGTTTTTGTCCAGTTGAGAGAAAAGCAGACATCTTCCCTGTCCACAAATGCACCAAGCTCTGACCTTCTGCACGTTCTCTTCCGCTTTGACAAAAGGGCATTACAAATGTAAATCCTCCATATTTTTGTTCCAGTAGACTGAAGTGTCGGCATTGCAGCGTTCATTTGGACGCTTCGCTTCCTCACAAACCTCAATGCTGCTCTGTGATTAGTCGGCCAACCAGCAGGGGGCCCTCTCGCACCAGCGGGAGCCGAGATGGATTCTTGTGATACCCCAAAAATCCATCTCACTGTGCAAGGTCAGTACAGTGAGTCATTCAAATGGGTGGATTTAACACAGCTCAGAGAAGAACTTTCGTATCTTACCAGGACATAGTTTGCACACCAGTTATGCAACGCCATCTTCATGGAGACAAGCAGGTGACGCACCCTCCACCAAAAGAAGTCACACTTGTCTCACATTTGAGATTTCACAGTAAGACACAAGCTGCTAATGAACCAGACACTGCTCTTTTCAGTGTCTCTTCTGCCGTAATATCAAGAGAACAACAACCAGCTGCTTCCTCACATCTGTGCAACATCACACTCGGACTATCTATAGAACGAACAGTCCTGACATAAGGCGACGCCATGTGGAGAGAGCCACGGAGCCAGGGGCCTGATAGCCGAGCCGGTCAATGTCAAAGCCTCTCAACACACACCTCACACAGACACGTACACACCTCTCCACACACGTACATTTTTAGCCACTGACTGTTCTGTGGATGTTCTATAGGCCAAACGCATCTATCACTGAATGAACTTTACAAATTCACGATGCTGAGAAAAAGTGATAGTATCTGTGTGGTTTTATTCTATTCTTATATAAACCTGAAGATAAGATATAGAAAAATCATAAATACTTGTATTTTCAAATGTTCTCCTGAGCTGGAGGAAGTGTCTGGGCTGAGGGAAGTCTGGGAGTCGTTGCATTTGACCCTCTTATGGATAATCGTAAGAAAATGGATGGATGGATGGATACTTCTGATTTAGTTTATTCGACTTTGCAGTGAAATACTTTTATACACTTTTAAATCAGTTATAGCAAACAGTTCTATACCATAAATCGCAATGGATTCTGGGAAAAAAAAGTGGTGGGAGAGCTGAAAAACCATTAACCCAAATTATATGGTAAAACACTGTCGGCTATAATGTGAAGATCCCCCAGTGCATCATGGGAAATAGCGGGAAAATCAAAGTCAGGTGTTTGAATGTGACCATCTCTGCAGCAGGACTTTTTACCCATAGTTTAATTTACTTTATTTACAATTTGGAGACATTTTATTTCACACCTGAAGCTGCTCTGGCTTTTATATGTCACACAGCAGGAAATATGAAGATTGTAGAGTTTTGGACCTGCCTCTACCTCCTGACTCCGGCTCCCGACTCCGGCTCCCGACTCCACCTCCTGCCTCCAGCTCCCACCACCCCGACTCCGGCTCACCACTCCGGCTCCACACACATCCGCCTCTGTGGGTAAATGTTCATTTTTACCAGGTTAACACAATGTTTTCATTTATTGGTTTTGTTCTAATAAACTCATGTTGTTTTTGTCTGTTTAGCCCTTTTAAATTTTTTTTTGTTTTTATATAATATATTTTCATGTGCCCGCTGTAGTAGGTTATCCAGACATTAGCTGTAAGCTACTGGTCGACTTTAGCATTTTCTACAGTGAAGAATCACATGTAGAAGGACTATGGGCCAGTGCAGACTGACCTGTGGTTTGTAGAGCTGTATTTGAATTTCGTTGTATTAATTTAAGACGAGCGTGTCCCTCCTCTTTCTCCTCCTGAGCTCGGGGGGTCTTCTGGGGGCTTCTACACTGGGCTGGTACAAGAGTTTGATTTGTCTGTGAATATGTTTTTACCGTTTCTGGTTAGAAATGACTTTTGGATGGTTTGCTAGTTACAAAACTGATGTGTGAAGCGCTTGGGGAACTAAAATCTAAAAAAAAATCCACTATATTCATCATTCTTCTCTGGTAATTTCATTAATCCCTCGAAGTGGTCCAAGGTAAAAAAAAAAAGTTTTCAGAAGTATTTAGTCTGGACACTGTTTTTTAAATCAAATTGCAATGACTTCAGGACAGAAGTGCAATGTCTTGAACAGAAATGTGGGTTTACAGGAGGAACTTCTCCTCACACTTTGGTCAAGTGAGAAATGAAAACAATCAAACCTTTTAAAAACTTTAAAAAAAAAAACTTGAGTGTTTCAGACCAGCACCATCAAAATGAAAAGAACTTCTGGATGGAATCGGTGTTCTTCAACTTTTCACTTTTCCCCTTAAAACTTTTTTTTTTTTAATTATTATTTTCATTATTACTTTTTTTCTCATCCAGTGGATTTTTCCTTGAATAAATAAAACTCATTTAAAGTAAGAGGAGAGAGAATTTGTTGTTTTCTCTTTGGTTTTGCTAACGCAGAATTTTCTTTTAATTAAAGCTGCAGTGTAACTCTTGATGTTCTGCAGGACCTGTACTTCGTCCTGGTGGCATCATGGAGCTGGTTTAATGTCGTACTGTGGAAAATTTCAAGCAAAGCAAAGACATTACTATGGAAACAAGCAGGTAGTGGACATTCGCAACATATTCAAGTCAACGCCGCCAAGAAAACATCGTCCTCTCCCCCAAACAGTGATTTTACAGCGTGACAGCGAGCCCAGTTCCTCTGGCGACTGCATTCATCAGGGTTATCTCCTCTTCATTATCCTGATGTCGTTTTTCTCCTTACAAACCAAGAACCTTTTTTTTTTTTTTTTTGCGCATTTGCCTGTATCAGTGGCTGGCGCTCGTGGTGCATGAAGAGGAGCTTTAACTCCTTCAGGGACTGGCCTTTGGCGTTCGCACTAATGGGACATGCTCCACAGCTCCACCTGTTCCAACGAATTTTTTCATTTTTCAGCCGCTCAGAGGAAATAGAGACGTAAAGAGAGGCCAGTGATTTAGAAGACACTGGCGATCATTGGTGATTTCATGGATGTTATTGCAGCAAGAATAAACACGTGTTGTTTTTTTTCTTCTTTTTTTTAAGGTTTGGATTAACATAGCAAAAGAAAAAGTCAAAAAAGAGAAGGGAAAATGTTTTGCTGCTTATCCAAGATCTGTCTGACGGAAGGAGCTAATAACACTGAAGCTAACACACCTATTTGTTTGCAGATTCTGTTTATAATGAGCTACACTGAGCTTGAGTCGTGTTTCGCATAATCGTTGAGGCCCCTAATGGATGCTCTCATACCTATTAGCATACTGGTTAGCCTTAATGTTTTCCTTGTTTAGATTTAAGTCTGAGGATGGAGTTATAAACAGGAGATAGATGTTGTCTAAGCCCCCCGTTTCTGTTCTTTTCAAACAAAAATTACATCTTTAAACTCTCCTCTCAAGCCATTTCTTTTCTTTGGCTCAGATCTGAACCTCACTGTCTTCAAAGATGTGGTTAGTGGCTTTGAGATGGAGACGCACAGCAGATTGGAGTCCCGAGCTGCTCTTTTTTTTCCTAAAAGAATGAATGTCATACATACAGTATAAGTTAGATTCAGTGTAGTTAACTCCTCCCTTCAGACAGATATAACACAGCATCCAGCAGTAATCTGACCAGAAGTGAAGAAGCAGCAGCAAAACATCTTCACTCTTACGACTTTAGTCCAGCTGACAGAAATGAATGTTTCTTTTGCTGTGGAGGGATTACACAGTTTAGAGTGACTAATAATATTGCAATCACCATGAACAAATAAAATAGATTTAAAATAAGAGAAAGGGTTGGAAATATGTGGAAAAATTGCATCTTTATTTAGTATTTCAGACAGAAGCAGTAGCTCAGTTGAGTGTTTATCCTCTGATCTGAAGGTTGGTGGTTCAAATCCCGCTCTTGAGGTAAATATCATTGGTAGCGCGGTCAGATCCAATGATCCACAGGTTGGCGGTGCAATTCCAGCTCTCACAGATGAATGCTGTCTTTGTGTTGTTGGGCAAAACACTTTCCCTACCTCACTCCCAGTGTCTGTGGACTCTGGTGTATGAATGTGTGGGTGAATGGGTGAGTGGTTCCTTGATGTAAAGTGCTTTGAGTGTCTTGATGTTTTCACTTTGGTTTTGTTAATTCTGATTTTTCAGATTTTAATTAATGGTGCACTATGTAACGTCACATAGATGATGCGAAAACTCTTGTGGAGATGCTACTCACAATAAAAAGGCCATCAAGACGTCCGTCCCTCCTATGGATCACTGCAAGTCATACTAGCGAACAGCAGATTTTTTGAAAAACACTGCCGAATCCTACGAGTATCATCGATTAAGAAAATAAAAATGACAAATAAATGCGTATGTCACAGTGGGCGTTGAAAACGGGGGTTGATCCACAATATGGCGTCTTGAAAATAAGCGATTAAACATGAATCAGCCCAAAAAATCACCTTCAGAGGGTCAATGAGAAGGAAAAAAAAAAGTCAATTTTGCAGAATAGGTCTGATTAACAAACATGGAGCAAAAATAATTGCTTGACAGGAAAATAAAGTCATAGATTTAAGGTAAAAAAGCATGATTGTGTGAGAAACATCCTCTTACTTCACAAAATAAATAAAAAGCATTGAAGTCGAGACAATCCCGCCCTCCGCCCTGAATTCCAAACACGCTTATGTTGCCATTTACAAGAGAGTGACAGCGCGCCGAATCCCTCTGGCGACTTCATTCCTCAGGGTTATCTCCGCACATTAAGTAACCTCGATTATGTATAAACACGTTTTGACAGGTAATTATTTCACAACCAAAATGAAAAGTAGTCTGCGTTCAGCTGTTGAGGCCCATTCTCCCTGTAGTGTGTCATCCACGCTCCCAAATATACATCATTTTTATTTCCACGTCACGCCGCTCGTATCTCTTCAAATACCTGTGCTTTTGCCACGACTTTACAGCGAATCCATCTTGATAATTGTCATGCGACGGGCGGGCGCGGTGTGAACGGCCAGGCACAGGCTCACGTGGATTACCAGTAAAAATCTGTTTCATCTTCGTCCGAGATCCTAAATCACGCTAAATCTAAAATGTCACACGGAGGAATGAGGTGGTAAAGTGTACTGTCGGAGGATCTGGAATGAGTCTGTTAAAAGCTATTATTTTACTGTTGGAGTGTTGTCTTAATCTGCTGGTGGTAGGTCTGTTAAAGCTTATTATTCGTCTGTCTACATCTCCAAAGCTCAAAATGCTCTGTTCCACCTTGTGATGTCATGAAGTGATGAAAGTTAAATGCTATCGTTCACCTTTTGTTTAGTGGAGCCCGGCAAATCCAGGGCTGAAATGATCCAAATGATTCTAGAAATGAAGGTGTTTGGAGTTTAAAAACACAGTAGAGCACTTCCTGTATAACCACATGATGACATCACAAGGTGGAACAGAGTGTTTTCTATTTGAGAGAAGAACTCCAGGTCTCTATGGGATGAGAAATTTGCACATTAGTACTCACAACACGTTTATTTTGTTAAATGACATTTTAAACTGCCAGAAAAATGCCTAAATTGTCTTCGCATTTTGGATGGAATCTCCATGTTAATGATTTTTATTTCCACAAAATCATCACTTCACTTAATCATCCGTAATCAGACTGGCTGAACCGACCATGATGCATTCTCACATATCGCCACTAGAGGCTGTCTATATTACTTCTGTGTGACAGTGTGTCAGCTATAGCTTGATAGAAGAAGACCAGAGAGAGCACAGGGGACAAAGGACAAAGGCCAGGTGAGGGGAGGGGCCAGGTGAAGGGTGGGGGCCAGGGGAGGGGAGGGGCCAGGTGAAGAGCCAGGTGAGGGGTGGGGTCAATGAGGAACAGTGTGGTAAAAGAAAAACTTAAATACATTTACAAGTGGTAGATTCAGCGGATATAAATCTCTATGAATATTTACCACAGATTCTGTCTCACCAAACCAAGTTATATTTAGGAAAACTGCAAAAATAAAATGGATAATTTTTACTTTTTACAGACCAAGAGCGGGACACAAGGACAGAGGGATAGAAGGATACACGGACAGAAAGACAGAAGGATAGAGGGGCAGTGGGGAACAGAAACAGAGGGACAGAAGGAGAGAGGGGGGGTGAGACTGAGGAGCAGAGGGACAGAAGGACACAGAGGGACAGAAGGAGAGAGGGGGAGTGAGACTGGGACAGAGGGACAGAAGGACACAGAGAGAAAAACAGAGGGAAACAGGGGCAGAAGGAGAGAGGGGGAGTGAGACTGAGGAGCAGAGGGACAGAGGACACAGAAGGACAGAGGGACAGAAAGAGAGGGGGGGAGTGAGACTGGGACAGAGGGACAGAAGGACACAGAGAAACGGAAACAGAGGGGCAGAAGGAGAGAGGGGGAGTGAGACTGAGGGACAGAAGGACACAGAGGGGCAGATGGAGAGAGGGGGAGTGAGACTGAGGGACAGAGGGGCACAGGCACAAAGGGACAGAAGGACACAGGGACACAGAGGGAAACAGGGGCAGAAGGAGAGGGGGGGAGTGAGACAGAGGGGCAGAGGGACACGGGCACAGAGGGACAGAAGGAGAGAGGGGGAGTGAGACTGGGGGACAGAGGAATAGTAGGGCAGAGGGACACTGGGACAGAGAAGCAGTGGGACAGAGGGACACAGGGCGAGAGGGGCAGTGGGACAGAGACACACGGACAGACTTTTCAGCACAGCAAACAACATAATTCCTGTGATTTAATGGCAGTAAAGACTCTTTCAGGTCTAAAACGTGAACATCCTGCAGAAGAACCTCTTTAACCCTGTGTTTATGGAGAGGGTTTGATAATGCCTGTTCTTAAGTGCAATTACTGAATTCTGCAATCACGTGAAGTACTTAAAGCAGCAATTTTCCATGTATACAACACATTTACAAGGCCATGGTGATTTTTTATAGATTGTCAGATTTTCCACAATTGTGAACTACAGCAACAACACTGTAAACAAATGTGTCTTTTTACATTATTTTAAAGTATTTATTTTATTTGCATGTGACACAAACCTGACGTGTAACTGTCCCGCTGCTTGTCGCTGTGGGGATTGAAGGTTTATTTGCCTATCTCCACGGAAACCAGCAAATTTTTAAAAACGCGAAAAAAAAACTAGTTCATTTTAAACAGTTATTCCTCACTTCTTTTATGCATGTCGAGAATTGTACTTATTCACCACAATGAGTTTAAAAGTGCCTTTCACAGACCCATAACACTAAAACTAACTAGAACTAGCATGCTAACACACACTTCCTGATTATTGGGCTGTAAAACGCTTTGTAATTAGACTCAAGTACATGGGAAAATGTGCACAGAGCCTTTAAATCTCTGCTGTGAACACATGGCTGTGGTCCGTTGGCACTGATCTGGCGGTTTGTGCACATTACCCCTGGGCGCCTGTTGGTTAATAGAGTCCTTTAGTCCCAGATGGGTGTGACAGGTGTTTCGGCAGGTCCACGGAGTGTGCTCACAACAAGTGCTCTGCTGTGAGGCCTGTCACATCCACTTACACCAGGGAAGCCTTCTGCAGTCCCCCCTCCACCCACACTTTAACCACTACTGCCAGAGTGTCCAAAAGACCACCCAGCAGCTCCACTTTAGCTTTACTTTTGTCCGACCTGCTGTGGGGAGAGTAGGCCAGCGTTTTATTCAAGTAGATGGATAGTAAAGCCCTATATGTAAGTTGATTTAACTTTTTTTTTTTACCAGTAGATGGCGCTCCTCCCTTCACCTGGGCTGTGTTCAGACTCACCTGTGCATATAGTCTGTGTAAAGAAGTGGACTGAGTGTGACGCTCCAGTCACATGAAGCTCATCGAGGCTACAGCAGTTTTAGCGACTAATTTGGAGCCAAGTCCCATATTTGGAATTTTGACGACGAGTATCCGAGCAACCAAAGAGCCAATCAGGAGAAAGGTTGTTTTTTGTGATCACATTTTAAAAATAAATTTTAAAGTAGTTTATCTCACCTGCAGCTATACAGGGCATTAAAACACATAAAAAACACAATAAAGACAAAAAATAAATAAATTATAATAACAGTTGTCCCTCACTATATCGCAGTTCACCTTTGGCGGTCTCACTATTTCACGATGTTCTGCGTCCTGATTGGCTGAAGGACTGTAGACCACTGTGTTCTGCGTCCTGATTGGCTGAGGGGGACTGTAGACCATTGTGTTCTGCGTTCCTGATTGGCTGAGGGACTGTAGACCATTGTGTTCTGCGTCCTGATTGTTGAGGGACTGTAGACCATTGTGTTCTGCGTCCTGATTTAGTATGAGGGACTGTAGACCATTGTGTTCTGCGTCCTGATTGGCTGAGGGACTGTAGACCATTGTCCATCAGTCTCCTCCGTGTCTCCTGTACAGTACAGAATGTGTCAGACAAATTTACATAAATGTTGGATCAGTGTGACTCTGAAGTGCTGTATGTTTGCTAGTTTTCTCCCGACAAAACCACAGAGTCGATGAAGCACATTTGCTGTTTGGAACGCGGCAGCTAACAGGTGAACTCAGACTGCAGTAATGTAGATAGCATCAAGTAACATTATCTGAGAATAAAACGGGGCCAGGTCCGCACTCTGATCACAAATGTAACTTTAAAATATTCTGCTAAAGTAAAAACGAACTCTACTAGAAGTAAAAAGTATGTAAGTATTTAGTGAGCACTACATAAGACTCATATGACTTAAAGTTAATAGTTCACTATGTAACTTTTCTGGTGGATGCAATGAAGACGAGCAGATGACACAACCATGTGAAGTTACAGGTCAGGTCTGTGGAGAGGCGACCCTCACAGTGAGAACATAGGTTTTTCAAGTTGTTTTTTCTAGCAATAAAAAAACGTCCGTAATTGAATATATGCAAAGCAGCCTGTGTAATGCCAACTGTGGAACATTCCAGACAAAGCATTAAGCAGTGACATCTCCATGGAGACAAGCAGGAGGCAAACACTCCACCAGAAAAGTTACGTAGTGTACTTTTAATGTAAGACAATAATATACAGATTGAACTAACAACTAAAATACATTTGGATTTTATATGGAAAATGAATTTAAATGTAAAAATGGAGGAAGTTTGGCTGAAAAACTTTGATTAGATACTCCCCATGTCAGAATCAGAAACTTTCAGACTTTTATTGCCATTGTCAGTGAACACAGCTCAAACTAGGAACTTATTTCGAGATAAAGTGCAAAATAAAACACTGAAGTACAAATAAGGGCATGCATAAAGTTTAAAAAGATATGCTTAAAAATAAAATAAAATACTTAGAGGTAGAAAGACTCGGTATGACAGAAATCCTCCCATCTGCTGGAGAAAGTGCGGAAACTAACGAGCGGATCACGTCCATATTCTGGGACTGTCCACTGATTAAACGATACTGGACTGACGTTCAGAGGAGACTGCAGGACATATTCAAATGTCCTGGAGTCTGGAACAAAAACTGTCTTTGGACGTGCACCACAGGGCTGCATGAAGGAGGATAAATGGTTTTTTAGTGCAAGAAATGTATAACAAAGAAACGGTTATCGACATGGTGGGAAATAACATTAGACACTTATGAAATAGAAGAGATGACAGTGTTTGTAAATGACAAACAAGGTTGGTTTGTGTTTTGTTGGGAAAAGTGGGCTGAATATGCAAATCTAAAAAGGCCCAATTTGATTTAAGAGTATAAGTGAATAGATGAATGATGTGCCGCTCCCTTTTGTTCCATTTGTGTTCTGTTTTCTGCGTGGAAATGAAGGGAAGAGAGAAAATGTGCATGATAAACGTTCCCACCATTGTAAAACATTAAAATGTATAAATACGAGATCAGAAATATCAGTGAGTAGAGTCAACATAAGCGTTTTTTCATTTAGTTTTTATGTGCTGCGTATTTACAATGGGAAAAGTCTTACTCGGGTAAAAGTAACCTACTCTTACTTCAAATATTACGCGAGTAAATGTGACTGAATCCACAGCACAGCCCGAAATGTCCCATATACATGTTGTTAGTCTCACCATACGACTCGTGCATATGCCGCCGTTGGAAGTGATTGATGGCCCACAGTCGCACAGCTGCAGTGGACGTCACACGCTTGTCTCTTTATTTTTTTTATTCCATTTCAGACAGGTGAAAACAAAACTATAAATTAAGACTGCACCTGTGATGGATGGCTATGGGTTTCAGGCCTTTTTCTATAGACTCAGTGCTTTCCCTGAATCTGAAGCTGGCGGCGTGTCCACTGTGACTTTAGATTTAAGATCCTATTATTATGGACTATAAAACAAGAAATCTCAAGCAAATATTTGGTATTGGTAAATCTGCACCAGGTGTTAATAGTATTGACGGGCAAATGAGGCGGAGCTCCGGAGCTCGTCTCGTTCTTTCTTCCTCGGAGCTCGTCACGCAGCAGCCGCTCACGTGACCAAAGGTGTCGGTCCCCTCCCCCTCCTGCTTCGCTCTGCGTGTCAGTCGCTTCAGTGAATCGAAGCGTTTCATTGGCTCAGCGAATGTTCCGCTCTGTGATTGGTTCAGAGCTTCAGAGTGTTCAGTGACTTCTGTGGTTTGACAAGAGCTAAACTGCTGCAGTATAAAAGATGCAGCAATATTTCTGAAAAATGTTGGGTAGTGCGGAGTATTGTGTGACGTTAGTGGTGACTTTTGGTGACCTTTGGCGACTTTTGGCATTTGTTTCATTTTCGATGGCATCTACAAATGAAAAAAAGCAATCCATGGTTTGGGATCACACAAAACTTCTATTTCTTAATAAAAAAACATGTGATATATAAATTGTTGTATTTTTTTTATGTTCAAAATAGAATATTTACTATTTATGACTTCTAATAAAATAGAAAATAGAGTTTGAGGTTCCCAAATCATGGGTTGTGTGCTGGTTTGCAATGGTTAAATTTGTCCACTAGAGGTCAGTGTTTCTCCTCAGGCACATCGAACCTTTTGAGACAAAATTGCGACTGAGGTGTTGATGCTTCACGAGGCTCCATTCGCCCGTCACTAGTTAATAGCAATTGGCAAGTGCTAGGGCTCCCTTTACCAGTAGGGGTCCCCAGTGAGCAGATAAACACTATGTTGATAACTGTCCTGGTCCAATTTAAACCAATGTTTCTAAACGAACGAGAAGGTGAAGGCGAGGCAACAAGGAGGTGAAGGTGAGACAGCAGGATGTACTAAAGGGTGACGCTGACCCACACCCCATAATCTGACAAGTAAGTGACATTAGTTTATTATTATTCATTCATAACCACAGCTGCCCTGGGGTAGACTAATGAAAGTGAGGCTGCCAATCTGCACCATCACGTTCATATTCATAAGAGCAAAGTTGAAATGTCTTGCCTTTCTTAACAATTATCTTGTGATGTCGAAGCCTTTGTGCAGCTTCTTTCACTCAAAACAAAAGTAAATGTTGCGACTTCTCCTCCTTCTACACTGTCAATCATAATAATTTCACATTTTTGATCACAAAGTTCTTGCCTCAGCAGCAGCTCTGCACAGATCCACATCCAGGTAGACCCCGAGCAGCATGCAGACCAGCACCCCGAGAACATTCTCCACACACAAAACTCTTTTTTTTACTTGACAGCTGAACCACGAGGGGCAGAAAGTGTCATTTTAGTTCTGCATCAAGCACATGTCACCATAGGGGGATATGGCTCCTATAAGCATGCTCTCTAAAACGCTCACTCCAGGCTCCCAATTATACAGTTTGAACTCAGGCATAAAGGGGAAAAGAGACATTTCGAATATATAACTGCGGGGCGCCATTTTATATTACAGTACCAGATTAAAGGGGCTCATCCTCCTTTTTTTTTTTTTTTTTTTCCCATTTTGATTTTTTTTGTCTTTCTCTAGTACAAATGTAATGGATATAATGGATAAGAAGCTCTTAAGGTAAGAAAAAAAAGTTGTAAAAGCTGTCAGTATTTATTTTCTGTATTTTCTGGACTATAAGTGGCACTTTTTTCATAGTTTGGCCAAGGACTTATACTCAGATGTGATTTAAAAGTGAAATATTTGTTTTTTTCCTTCATTATTATGCATTTTTTGGCTGGTGCGACTTATATTCAAGTACAGGGCCGGTTCTAGCTTTCAGGGGGCCCTAAGCTGAATTAGTCTCTGGGGCCCCGACAGCGGTTCCCTCCTGGCTCAGCTGTTGGTGATTCACATTTGACACAATTGTTTTAGAGGGATATTTAGGCTGCTGTAAACACATAAGCCCCGTGTCCAATAAAACTTGATATATTATTTTCAATATAAATGTATGAGGTCTTGGGGGCCCCCTGGTGGCCTCGGGACCCTAAGCAGCTGCTTAGTCTGCTTAAAGGCTGAACTGCCCCTGCTTCAGTGCGACTTATAGTCCAGAAAACACAGTATCTAATTGAAGCATTCTATTTTCCAGTTAACAGGAGGTGCACGGGTTGCGATTTACATGCGAAATATATTTTTTCCTTCATTATTATACATTTTTTGGCTGGTGCGACTGGAAAATACGGTTTTTAATTGAAGCATTTTATTCTCCAACAAAAAGGGGGTGCACGAGTTGCATGCTAGCAGTTTGTTAGCATTACCGTGTCGTCGAAACTCCACTCTGGCCTCTAAAAGTTTTGCTTATAAACTCATGAATAGTTAGAATACTCTGAAGACGTAAGATAAGTGAGGAATAACTTTGGATCACTGCAAAACGTTTCAAATGAACTAGTTTGTTTTTCACGTTTTTGAGAGAGTAAAATAAAATGGCACAGCGTCTTTAGATAATTATTAGCATATCCAACGTGGTGGATCTGCTGACGGACGTCCTCTGGGGACTCGCTGGATTGTGCTGTGAACAGAAGCAGTTTGGAGAAAATGATTCATTTTTGCCTGTGTCTGATGTCATGTCTAAACCGCTGTTGAGACTGGCCTTGTGTTTACTGTGATGCTACATTTAACCGCAGGATAAACGGGGCACAGGTGGCCACATGTCTCCGTCTGTCAAGTGAGCTGAAACGTGCAGCGAGGCTACATCATGTGCTCTGGTTTACATGAAGGAATAAGGAAGGTTTTTGTGTGAAGTAAATGAATGAAAAACAGAACAGTGTCTGAAAGATATGTTTAAAATCTAAGCCATCTGGTAATAAATGTGTGTTTCTGTCCATTACTGGTATGTTGGGAGGCATGGGTGTGCATATTCTGATCAAATAAAAAAAAAATAATTAAAAATAATGATGATGATACTAATAATAATAATGATAAAAAAATAATGGTAATAATAATTGTGATGTAATAATAATAATATGGTGGTAATATAATAATAATAATTTAAAAAAAAAAAAATAGTGATAATAAAATACATTTTAAAAAATAATTAAAAATTGAATCATTAAATTACACAAATTTTGTAAAAATAAATAAATAAAGCATTTGGCTGACTTAATTGTACCCTGTGTGTTTCTGTCCATAACTGGTATGTTGGGAGGCCTGGGTGTGCATATTCTGATAAATAATTAAAAAAAATAATAATAAAAATAATAATGGTAGTAGTAATAATAATGGTAATAATAATAATAAAAACCTTGAACTGTAAAATACAAATTTCTTAAAAAAATGAATGAATAAATAAAAAGCATGTACTCTACCATAACAGCCCGATGCTCTAAACCAGGACTGTTCAAACTTTTTAAAAAAATATTTTTGGACCCACAGACCAGAGTCGATTCAGTGAGTCACTCACATTAGTGGATTTGACATCGGTTTGACCCCTTTGAGCCCCTGTAGGTTTGGAGCATCCATTTTTGAATCCATTTTATCACAATGCAACATGAATACTGCTGAGGTATTTTTTTTTTTTTTTTTTTTTTTTTGAAGGACAATATGCAGATACATTAAAAAGATGGCTGCACCAGATTTAGCAAAATGCTAGTTTCCACCTGTAGTCCTTGATAATGGATAATAGTGGTAAAATGACTTAAAGTTGTCGTAAAAAGTTCTGCCTATGATCAGTTGGGTCAAATGTTACTGTTACTATTGTTACTGAGGCAAGACAAATGGTAAAGGTCACATTTGTATAACGTTTTTCCACCTTCAAGACACTCAAAGCTCTTTACACACAATCATACCTCAGAGTACACAGACACTGGGAACAAGGTGCGTTAAATGTCTTGCCCAAGGACACAACAACAACCTCGAGAGTGAGATTCATGCATAAAAACTCAGCCTCTGCCGCCCAAGTGCTTTACAGAATAAGAAAGTCATTAAAATCACACTACAGCAAATCAAAACTTATCATCATAAACTCACAAAATGAACATTAAAAAAGACGAGCGCAGAATAAAAACCTTTCAGTCAAACGCAGAGCTAAACAGAACCGTTTTAGTCTGGAGTTACACTAAAAGCATCGACTGTAAATGCCAGAAACCAAACAAATATCAGCATTTCTAAAGATTGTTAAAACATTCACACTTTTGCTTAGTCTTCATCTTTCCATCCGACTCGTCAAACTGAATCCTGTCGATCGTGTGGGTGTAGTCACAAGGAACAAACTCGGATATTTTTCACTTCTGCCTGTACAGCTGAACTTTTGTATAAATATTGGGATGTTTCTTTGCCAAGTGCCATATTGTGACAAAATAACTGCAGAGAATGAAACTCACCACCTGTTTGGTTTTTAGACGCTGTAATATCGTCCTGTGAATGAAAGAGTGAGCAGAGCGAGAGAGAGAGAGCATAAACACAACTACTACTACTACTACTACTGCTGCTGCTGCTACTACTACTGCTACTACTACTACTACTACTGCTACAACTACTACTACTACTGCTACTGCTACTACAACTGAGAAGCCAGAGTGGAGATAAACTCACCACCTGTTTGGTTTTTAGACGCTGTAATATCGTCCTGTGAATGAAAGAGTGAGCAGAGAGAGAGAGAGAAAGAGGGCATAAACACAACTACTACTACTACTGCGACTACTATTACTACTACTACTACTATTAGTACTGCTACTACCACTGCTGCCGCTATTACTACTACTACTGCTACTACTACTACAACTGAGAGAGGACAGTGTGGAGATAAACATAAACAGAACTACTACTACTGCTACTATTACTACTATTACTACTACTACTGCTACAACTACTACTGCTTCTACTCTATTACTACTGCTACTACTACTACAACTGAGAGAGGACACTGTGGAGATAAACATACACAGAACAACTACTACTATTACTACTGCAACTACTACTACTACTATTTCTACTACTACTGCTGCTGCTGCTGCTGCTACTGCTACTACTACTACTACTACTACTAATACTATTACTACTCCAACTACTACTACTGCTATTACTACTACTATTATTACTACTACTACTACTGCTACTACTACTACTGCTACTGAGAGAGGCCACTGTGGAGATTAACATAAACAGAACAAGTACTACTACTACTACTACTACTACTATTACTATTAGTACTGCTATTACTACTGCTGCTGCTATTACTACTACTACTACTACAACTACTACAACTGAGAGAGGCCAGTGTAGAGAATAAACATACAGATGAAGTGCTTAAACGAGAGGCTTTTGTTACTATAAAAAGTACAACAACTACTACTACTACCACTACTACTACTTACTACCTACTACTGCTACCACTACCACAGCTGCCACTACTGCTAGCGCTACTACTACTGCTACTACCACTACAACTACTACAACCATTACCACCAACAACTACTACTACTACTACCACTAAAACTACAACTTCTACTACTACAACAACTACTATTACTGCTACTACAACTACCACTATAAGTACTACAACTATTACTACAACCACAAATACTACTACTACTACAACCACTACCACTACTACTGCTACTACTACTGCTACTGCTATTACTACAACTACTACTACTGCTACTTCTGCTACCACTCGCATATTTACTACAACTACCACTACTACTACTGCAACTACCATTACTCCTACTACTGCTGCTACTTCTACTACAACAACTGCGTTTTCTTATCTGAATACTTGGTCTGATCCTACACATACTACATCACAAACTACTCAAAATAAAATATCTGTCTGTACTATTTCTAGACCTACATTAAATTATTAAAGGTTTAAGGGTTTGCAGTGTCGCCCCGGGGTCCACCCGGAGGAGCTGGAGGAAGCGTCTGGGGTGATGTCCACAACCCGGCTTCGGATAAGAGGAAGAAGATGGATAGAGGCTATGCAGTAACAGTAAAATACTTCAGTAGTAGTAATAATAATAGTAGATGAACAATTTTAAAGACACTGATGTTCATTTTAACCTCACAACAACTAGCATGCTAACACGCACTTCCTGACTAACAAAGAGACCAGTTTTGCTGAAATACGAGGAGTAAAATCAGGCCCAGGCCTTTTAACTTCAATGTTAAATTTGAAAAGTATGACATCATGTTTGTAGCTCCAGGACCAGAGGAAGAGTAGAGCTGATTAGTCTGAAGCACACTGGCGCCATCGTGAGGCCGCTGCTGGTAACTGCATCTACATCCCTCATAGTAAAAAAGCAGTGATTCATTTCTGGTAAAGGATTTATTAGTGTGGTAATTATCTCGTTATATTAATACACAGATCTCAGAGCGGTGGTGATGAAGACGAGCTGCAGTGGTGAGAATCATAAAGTATAATATAATAAGTACCTGGGTGTGATGATAAGTCTCACATATAAGTCGGAGGTGATGCCAGGAGGAGCTAGTTACGCTGCAAACAGCTGTTGTCTCAAGTTTCAGCCTTAACAACCTTTAGTATAGTCATATTTCCTAAAGCGAAATGTATTTTACTGTGATCAAAATCAAATTCTATCCTTTCTTGATAAAAAACACTACGATGGTTCCTCGTTTATCGCGGGGGTTATGTTCTAAAAACAACAATATATGTTTCTTGTCTGTAAAACCCCTCACCACACACTTTATACACTTTTCTCACACAGGCATTAACATTTTCTCACATTTGCCTCTCTTGTTTAAACACAAAGTTCAAACCTTCGTCGGTGCCTTTGTCGGTGCAGAACGTTTCATCGACATTGTGGGTTTTGTCGGGGAGAAAACTTGCAAACATACAGCACTTCAGAGTCACACTGATCCAACATTTCTGTAAATTTGTCTGACACATTCTGTACAGTACAGGAGACACGGAGGAGACTGATGGACAATGGTCTACAGTCCCTCAGCCAATCAGGACGCAGAACACAATGGTCTACAGTCCCTCAGCCAATCAGGACGCAGAACACAATGGTCTACAGTCCCTCAGCCAATCAGGACGCAGAACACAATGGTCTACAGTCTCTTAGCCAATCAGGACACAGAACACAATGGTCTACAGTCCCTCAGCCAATCAGGACGCAGAACAGGTCTACAGTCCCTCAGCCAATCACAGATGGTCTACAGTCCCTCAGCCAATCAGGACGCAGAACATAGTGGTCTACAGTCTCTTAGCCAATCAGGACGCAGAACACAATAGTCTATTTCCATCCCTTCTTGATAAAAAACACTGTACATTATTGTCGTTCCTTGTGTCTCTAGACGTCTGTGTAATGCCTCAGTCGTTCAGGTGTGGTCCTCGTTCATCCACGTTCAGGTCAGATTGTTGTTGGACAGTCCTCCCCTCAGACGGATATAAGGCAGTGTCCACCAGCAAACTGAGCAGAACTGAACAAACCGCTTGGACGAGCAGCCAAACGTCTTCACTCGAAAACTTTTACCCCTTTGACACCATTGATTTTTCTGCTGCTGTCTCTAGAAAATGGTACAAAAAGGAAAAAAAAAAACACTTATTGGCAAATTTTCAAAAGGGAGATGTTTGTTTTTGATATTGAACTTTTCACTTTCTGCAAATGAAGTTTTAATGTCGCTCGTGTTTTTATGAAAATGGTTTCTTTTTGCTTCACTGAATCATTTTCTTTTCTCTGCTGAGCCTTAAAACATTGAAACCGTTTTGCTGCTACTGTCATTGATCTTTTAAATAAACTATAATGTAAAAGTCGCTGTTTTTGAGCTCATATTGTCTGAAATCTCTCGCTGAAACGATCTTTTTTGACCGTGTTTTATTTATTCTTTCGTCCTTGTGCCTTGTCTTGTTCATCGACTCGGAGGTTGGATGTATTGTTTGTTTCTGCTGCTGAAACAATTGCCCCTGTGGGACTTTCAGCGCTGAAGTTGAAGTTGAACACAGTATTCTAGGTTTATCAGTTTTGTTACATTAAATAAATAAAACAAATGTTGCAGTTGTGTTATATATTACATTTACTACATTATTTTGCACTGTATTTTACACGTTATTTTATTATTTAACATCTAACATAAATTGAAATTGAAATGAAATTGAAGCTTCCTACTTATTTTTCTTTGTTTTGACATATTTTTGACCCAGGCAGAGTTCAGACTTAGCGTAGTTAAACAGCCTACTGTAATTAGCTCTTCCTTTCAGACAGATATAAGGCAGTGTCCAGCTGTAATCTGACCAGAACTGAAGAAGCGGCTTGGACGAGCGGCGAAAAGTCCAGATAATATAATTTTTCTTTTGCTTTTTATTATCTAACACCATAATCTACGCTCTGCCTACATGTGCTGTAGTTTAATAGAGCAGAGATGTGGTTTTGTTCCATCAGATCAGTAAAATAAACTATAACCAACAAATCAAAAACTGTGGACAAGCGTTAATCTAATTTAAATCTAATATAAATGTCTTTCACCTTTTTGTCTTGTGCAGCATCAATAGAAAAAGCCATATTAAGTAACATTCCCATTTGTTTTAACCAGTGGCCTACATTATACCTCTCCTGTTCTGACCCAACTACCACATTAATCACTCTTATGACCAGCAGAGGGCTCTGTATTCTCGCACACAGGTGAAATTTGAACTGATCAAATGTCAGCTATGCCTGATGAACTTTTGTCGGCACTTTTCCAAACTCCACTGGAAAGCAGAACACCATGACAGATTCATGTCTCATCACTTACGATAAATGCTTTTCTTTGAGTTTGGCCTTTTAAAAATATCATCAAACATTAAATATTTGAAGAAAAAATCAAGAAATACAAAATCAGTGTTGGATTTTTTGGTTTGTCCTGGGCCCAGACAAAGCCAAGTCTCTGTAACTGTAGCTGAAGTGTGACATTTCACACTGCAATCGAGTCCTGAGTCTGAGGTGCTCCTCTGCAGCTCGGCCGGGTTAAAACAGCCTCTGCTCTGGTGTGAAGTCTGACTCTGCTCATTAAACACACCAGTCGAAATCACACCCGCAGATTTTTGACCTATGTGGCAAAGAGTGAGAACTGAGGTGTTGAACAGTGACTTCAAATCACTCAGGCACAGAGTTAAAGTCGGGAAAACAATGCGTAATCTCTGGTCCATTTCCCAGTTTCAGTGACGTGAAGTTTGGTCAGATCCACCAGCTTCATGTCTGGCTGAAGAGTTATGGCAGTGCTTGAGAAATTCCTTTTGTGGCAAACTGTGTCGATTCTGGAAAAGCAATAATTTATTTGATTTAACTAAAGCTTTTAATTAAATAGATCATAAAATCCTCTATATTTGGTTTATCAATGCTAGATGTAATTGGTTCCAAAACTTATCTTTCAAACTGAACCCAGGCCGTAGTAGTCGATGGGTTTAAATCTTTTTTTTTTTTTTTTTAACTTAAGCAAAGGAGTACCTCAAGGCTCAATGTTGGGCCCGCTATCTTTTACTGTTTATTCATTTGACTGGCTGCAGTTTAAGAGGAAGCCTCACACATTTATATTCAGATGATAGTGTTTTGTATGCTCCTTATGCGATTTTAAAACTAAATTAGTTAAATAAATTAATGAAATCCAAGATTCTCTCCTCATTTAATGCTAGCGCATATTATTTTCTTCTAAAAACAAAGTGATGTGCAAATCTTTATACACTAAATGGTACGTTTTTTTGAAAGAGTTGGCACCATCTTGGGTTTTGGCTTGACAAAAACGTTGTAAAATACATATATTGGGATGATGTAACAGTTTAAAATCTAAATTATCATTTTATTATAGAAAAAACTCTCGAATCCCATTGAATTACAGAAAAGAAATTGTTCAAGCCGCCTTTCTTTCTTTCAACCTCTTCAATCGAGTTGTATTATTTTGCATGGAGCTGCCGAACTTGACAGGAAATAAGTTGGATTTGGACCCAGAGCCGTTTTAAAGCCTCCAGAGAATCGGTGCAGTGTCGACTTGTTGGTCACATGAACATTGAAATTGAAATTCTCCTTTTGTGATTCCCACTTAAAAGGAAGGAAGCCACCACAAAGACAGTGCGGTTTTGTAGCATTTAGAGGCAGAAGTGGGCGGGGCAAAGGTCAATAGATCAGCTGCTTATTGTTTTACCCATGAGACACTTCAAGCTGTGTTATGGCAGCTGACAATAAACTTATAAATAAACTTGACAATCCAAAATAAAACGTAAATTGGGATAAAAATATTCAAAATAATGTTATTAGGTCAACTGGATTTTTTGATAGCCTCAAACTTTTCTTGCACCAATTGTGGCTAATTCCTGCTAAACTATTTAATAACTTTATGCTTCTAAAGTTCATCCAGGTGTGATGATAATGAAACGATTAGATCAACTGGAAAATGAAATAAACACATGATTTTGTTCCATTTTGTTCTGGCTATGAAGTAATTACATTTTGATGCATATTTTGAACATAGGTGGTGCAGTACATTGGTCTCTAGGATTAAATGTAAGTGCTGCTTGGATGAAGTATTGGAATTATGCTAGTGCTAACGGTAGAAACAGTAGAACATGCTAGTAAATGTAAGTTTTGCCTCCCTGGTCCGTCGCTCACATTAGAGGATCTTCAGTGTAATTGTGAAATGCAATAATTCTTACAGTTTTAATTTGTGATACATATATTTCCGTTTCACTCTTTTACCACAAACCAAAGTTAGCCTTGATGCTTTTGACACGACTTTCTGTGAATGTTTCTCAATGGGGCCTAATAATAATAAAGCCTGTCTGCTGTAGTGATCATCTTGTGCTGTGGCTGCAGTTCATTGATCTTTAACTCGTAGATCCATATGTTTGCACACCGATCCTTTCTGTGGTTGTGTTTGACTTACAACCAAAACCATTTAAATCCATTGGAGTTACAAAGAAATAGTATGTTTAGGTTGTTCTTATACTCTATAGCGTCGGATGCTATTGTCGCCGATAGACTCACGGTTGTGGGTGAAAAAAGTTTGATGTAAAAGGCTCGAAGTCATGACCAAAATATTTAGTTTGTTCTGATGTCGCTTCCTCGTCGTTCCATTACCGTAACTCCGCGCACACAGTAAAGGGCAGGGGTGAACAGAGAGAACAACCCCGCAAGAGGAGAGGCGTCAAAGAGCAGGAGTGAACAGAGAGAACAACCCCACAAGAGGAGAGGCGTCAGGTCCTATCGTCGCCGTCGACTTTCCATCACCGTAACTCCGCAACCAACTGTGCTTCATGTAAATTCAACACGGCGTCTCAAAGCAGAAGCATGAGGCTCTTTAAATATGTCACTGTCATTACGGTAATGTGCTTACGTCGTCCCTTGAAGACGACCAATCAGAGCAAAGGAGCCGCCGGGATTCTCCCAGTCAGTTATTTGATGCGTCAAAGGAAAAATAAGGATGGATAAAGGTGTAAAATAGAGGTAGTTGTGTGAAAAAAGGCAAAAGTACATGCTGATACTTCCTTTAACATGATTTTTATGGCTAAAAAAAAGAAGAGAAAAGTCTAGGCGAGCTGTAATGGTCTATATTTCTGGCCGTTTGAATTTACATGAAGCACAACTGGTTGCGGAGTTATGGTAATGGTAAGTCCACAACCGCGAGTCTATCGGTGGCGATAGCATCTGGCGCTATGGGGTTAAAAACATAAGATAAGAGAACTTTTATTAGTTCAACCATGGGGAAATGTCAGTGTTGCAATGTGAAATAAAAGAACAGCAGAAGAATAAACGCAGGAGGATCTGGGACCAGACTAGAGAACATGTCAGACATTCATCCAGTTTTGGGACGGGACAATCACAGCTTCGAACAGGGGCGTCGGACTGGGGGGTGAAGGGTACTGGTTACTCAGGGCCCAGTGCAGAAGAGGGGGCACCTTTACAAACTCTGTAATGGGCATTTTTCTTCATACAACATGTAGTTGGATCGAACAGGATGATTTGTATCCAAGGCCCGATATTTGGCTTTGAATATTCTTGTATTATTCACAAAATCTTAAACTTCTTTGACCTCACATTTGCTTCTTCAGAAACCTACACTCACTCACTCTTCCTCAGTCATTTTTGTATGGATTTTTTTCTTTCCTTTGAACCGCCATGTTTGTTTCGACCCAAACAGACCATATATTGATTTGTTAAAAGCTCCTATTGGAAATGTCGTAAATACAGACTTCCTGTTCTTGTATAGATTAAAAATGTCTAGTCTTGGCTGGCAAGGTGAATAAAGACACTCAGATTGTGCGGCGTATGTCAGATATGAAAACAAACACAACTGGTCTGAAAAGCTTTTATAATAAATGATCAGAAAACCAAATGAACCACGTTAGACCCAATAAAGACCCAATTTTCTGATAGTCTCCAACTTTTCTTGATGCTCTTCTCCAGTCTCACATCAATTATAATACAGGGTGGCCCAAAACTCACTGACAGTTGAAAAAAATGCATAACTCTTTTGTTTCTACATATTTTTCTTTTATTTTTTCAGAGCATTTAGAACGACTCTTCCGACATTAACCTGAGCAAATACAGCACCGAGGAACGAACCCTCAGTGTACAGTGGTACTTTGAGTCACACGGGTCAAATTTACAAACCCAGCAGTGTTACTGTCGACATTTTAATACCAGAGATGTCCCAAGTGTAAATGCCATTAAAGGAATAATAAGTGTTTTTCACAGACAGGGGGCAGTATGTGATCTCCACAGACCTGACTAGTCCTGATTTCTTCTTAAAGAAAAGGTGTTTGTGAATAAACCTCAGACAATAAACGACTTCAAACATAATATCGAGGATCAAATAAGAGCCATAAGCCCGGAAATGTTTTAAATGTTATGTAAAGTGTGTTGGATCTGGCTGTTCAGAGACAAACCCAAAATGGTGGACACTTAAAAAACATTATTTTTAAAAATTTGGTCATTTTTACTTCCCCTAGTTTAAGTAGTGACAAGTTCAAGTGTAAGTGAACAATTATAACTGTATATATTGCCAAAAATCTCAGAAGGTTCAGTTTATCTACAGCTAAAATTTGGTGAGTTTAACTTAAGAATTATAGGAGCTATTTAAAAGTGTCAGAGACTTTTGGGCCATACTGTACATATAAATATTGCACAACTCTATGCCTCTAAATTCATCCAGGTGTGACAATAATGAAACAATTAGGTCTCAGACACAGACACAAAATGGCCGCCTGAAGAGTTTAATGGTACATGCACTTTGTAATCTGACACGAGTATGAAAATATAAGCTGACCGAAAAAAAACCCACTAAAAGTTTGTCCGTGTTACGTTTCGGAGTGATGCTAAAGGGAAGAAAACCACAGTGAGCTCTGAATACAAGCAGCACGTGTCATTGCGAGACGGGGCCGACAGAACCAACAGCAGCTCTCATTAGTGGCCCTTCATAGAGACAGGCTGTCAGGAGCCCAGTGCCGAGCCTCAGCCTCCACTCCCATGACATGTCTGCTAGCATCAGCGCTACACCACAAGGAAAATATTTACAAGAAAGCACTCAAACGGAATTTTAGATCAAAAACTCCTCCGCGAGGTGATGGTCTGACAAAGTGTCTCGGCCGGCGGTTGTGCGCTGCTTTAACTGTGTTGGCGTGGGCTTGAACTTAGAAGAATATCGTGACGTCTAAGTAGGAAAATGGTGCTATTGCTAACCACTGGGGAAGGTGATGGTGACGTTTATAATGTGAAATGGCTTCGCTCGGTTTATAACAACTGGAATACCAACCACGAGTATCATAGCAACCACAGAGCCAATCAGAAGCGAGGTTGTTGAAGCCCGCGCCGCTGGTTTAGCAGGGTTTTAAAGGGTACTAAAGGTCGGCCTACAGTGACTCTCCTAAGTCAGGGGCGTCAAACTTAAATTCACTGAGGGCCAAAATTAAAAACTGGGGCCAAACTAAATATTTATTGAAAAAAATCAACGACATCTGCATGTTTTTCAGAAGGAGTGGATTAAATTTGAGTTAGGCGACAGGCAGCAGATGCTAATGAGTGAGGGCCGAAGCCAACACATTTGCAAAGCATTCTGGGATTCGTAGTATTAGAGGTGCACGTGCTTTAACACATTTTGAGATGATTTCGCGGGCCAAATATAATTATATCGAGGGCCAAATGTGGACCGCGGGCCTGAGTTTGACATGTCTGTCCTAAGTAAAAGTATTTAAGTATTTAATGTTACATAAAATACACTACACTGAGAAACAAGAACAAAAGGAATTATGCATAAACATCTTTTAACATCTGTTTTCTGTGGAGCTACAACAACATGACACTGTACAGAAGAAAAACTGCATTTTAAAAACATGAATTCGGCTTCAGTGAAATTAAAATTCTAAACCAATGATTATTGAGTTGGCAAAAAATAAATAAATAAATAAATATATTGTCCACTGTATTAAACTGTTCTATTCTATTGCTGGTTTATTTCTTTTTTAAGATCGGGAGAAAAAAGTTTTTTGGCCGTTTTGCTTCCGAAAAAATCAATATATTTAAAGAACAAGCATAACTGGAAATTTTAGTCCTTTAATAATGTGGACATAAACTTTTACACTCATGTTTTAAATGACTTTTATACTTTTTTGTTTGTATATTTTTCTGTATTTGGACATAAAAAGGAGAGTCTGTGAGCTCTCCCTGAATAAATAAAGATAAATCAAATCGAAATAAACACATTCATGACAGTTTTATTCAGATGTTTCATTAAAATAACCTCGTTGCATTTGGTCCATGTGTTTGTGCAGAGAAACTGTGTCTTTAAAATGTGTCAGAATAACTCACTGTTGCAGCATTAACTGTAACTTGAGAGTGTTTAGTTTTTGACAAAGTGTCGACTGGAACGGCCTTGAACGTGATGTTACATTTAGAAAGATTTGGGTTTTTTAAAAATGTTTTCAACTGCCAAAAAGAAACAAAATAAACAGAGACAGATCAGTGGTCCTGCATGAAACAAAAATAAATAAATAAATAAATAAATGAGTTTTTTTTTTATCCTGGTTAAATAAAGGTTAAAAAAAAAAAAAAAAAATAAATACATTTGATCAAACTTTTTTGGAGCTTCATCCTGTTGAGTGTTTTTGATGAGCTGCTTTTACCTTTTAGTTAAACCACAGTCAGTCCTCACAGAGCCTCCACTTAGAAACACAATAACTGCATTAAAATAAGTTTTTTGTGTGTTTTTTTCCCCCGTTACACAGTCCAGTCAGAGTACTATGTTCTGAATACTGCACGGAGCACAACAGCGACAGCCGCCTCCACTTCTGAAAGTCAATTTTACATAATTTTTCCCATATACTTTTCAAATATTGAGAGTTCAAACCCATCGCGGAGGCTAACCAGCTACATGCTAACTAATATCCATAATGAGCTTGTTTCATTTTAAGCCCAAAAAGCAAATTTACTTTAATTCTGCAATATAATTGGAGGTTTATAACGTTAGAAACAGATTTTAATAAAATTATAGGTCTTCTGGTTAGTAGTTACCACATAGCTGATTACATTTCAAACTTATATATATACCATTTTTTTTTTTTTTTATTTTTTGGAAAGTTTATGGGAAAAATGATGTAAAACTGACTTCCTGAAATTTACTTCCAGAACTGGAGTGTTAGTGTCAACGTGGAGCTTCGTACTGAATACTTTAGAGTTGCATTATGTTATATCTTAAACATTTGACCGTTTCTATATTTATTACTTATTCAAGTTACAAATATTGCATATGGATTTGCTTAGATATGAAAAAAGGTTATGTAACTGTGTATCTCCTGATAAACTGATATTTTAAGACAGTCAAACATTTAAATTTACCTTGTCGTGGGCCACATAAAATGACGTAGCGGGCCACATTTGGCACACGGGCCTTGAGTTTGACACACAAGTATATATAAATATACAGTTTATAGTATGTACATGTACTTTGTTACTTCCCTACAGCGCCTCCACTCAAATCAAAGTCATCAGGACATAACGCTTTGTTGTTCCACATCAGGGGTGTCCAAACTATGGCCCGGGGACCAAATGCGGCCCTCAGACCTCCTGCGGAACCGGCCCAATTGATCATAAGCAGAACTTTTAACAGCAAATTAAACTATTTCTACCACTATATCCTCAAACATCATATTGATACAGTGATACAGACCTAAATTAATGTGTTTCAAGCCTTATGAATCCACAGCGGCTCCGTCAAAGCTGTGTTTAAAGCATCGCACTGTATTAATCACCGTCTGTGGCCCTCAGCTTCAAATATGTTTTCAGATGTGGCCCTCGATTAAAAAAAAAAAAAAAAGTTTGGGCACCTCCGCTCTACAGTAATGGATCAAAGGAAAGTTGAATATCTCATCGTTAATATGGACACAGACCAAGTGTCACCAGTTTTGACACGTTGGCCATAAATACACGAGGACCAGTGGGAAGAGCAGCTCACGTTACAGAAGGTGATGGAAAACTGCACCGGAAACACATTATCCAGGCGTGGAATTCTGTCTGAGTCGAGCAGACGAACGACCTCCACAACAACTCTGCTATTTATGCCCGTTCGGAACAGGCCGACGGAGATGTTCAGTCGCTGCGAACATGGGATATTTACGATGTGTGCTGAGTAGACAGTCTGATCAAGTGTTTCCAGGAGGAGGGCGCGTCTCCTCCAGTCGGACCACAGCCAAGGCCACTTTAAAGGGCCGATATTACGCAATTTTATGATATTCTGATGTTTCCTCATCACAAACAGACCTGGAGTTTTGTTTCATTCACACGTTTAAAACACAAACCCTGCATATTTAGGCAGGAGCAGTTCTTAGTCCTTCTCTCAAACGGAAACCACTCTGTTCCACCTTGTGATGTCATCATGTGGTGAAACAGGAAGTGCTCCATTGTGCTTTTAAACTCCAACACCTTCATTTCTAGAATCATTTGGATAATTTGAGCGGCATGGAATTGAGAATCTCGACTGAACTAAAGGTAAAAGGAGCTGTTAACGTGAAAACTACCACTTCATGACATCACAAGGTGGGATAGAGCCTTTTGAGCTTTGGAGATGTAGTAGTTGTAAAAAAAAAAAACGTATTTTCTGGAGTATAAGTCGCACCAGCCAAAAATTGCAGAATAATGAAGAAAAAAACATATTTCACATATAAATCGCATCTGAGTATAAGTCGCACCCCTGAAAAACTATGAAATAATTGCAACTTATAATCTGGAAAATATGGTAGTAGCCATTCTTCAAAAATAAAAACACATAGATGAAAATCTGCTGCTTGCTACGGTTAAACGCCATTAGGAAGAGGCGGGGCTTATCAGCTCTGGAATTTTTAACAGGAAGTCAGCTTTTTCATAACTTTTATTGCATTTTATATGAACAAAATGTGAAATTGTGATGAAGGAGAAACGGAAATATGTCTTCCTCAACAACAACGAAAAATGAATAAGCCCTGCTCTCAAACTGGGAATTTCAGCATTCCATCAATCCTGTTTATCCCGGTGTGGACAATATGCAACACAAAGCAGCACCCGAGCCCTGGGACACATTTTCCAACCCAACGATCCAAAATGAATCGTGCTCTGTTCAGGCTGTCCTCGGGAAAACCTTTGCTCCCTGCTGGATTGTGCCGTAGAATCCTCGCAGCCGTGGTTTGGTGACACAGGTTTGCTGCACACGAGCGTCGGAACATTTGTGAGCAGATGGCAGCTCGTCTTTGAAGCGAAAGGAAGTGGAAGTGACATGAAAGAAAATGGTCTTCTGAAATCCCCAGCAGGTGATGAAGATGATGTGTTTTTCTGCGAGCGGGAAAAGCGAGGGTCCGTCATGTGACAGAGGGGAACGCAGAAGGTTTTCAAAGAGGAGCATGCTGGGTAGATGGAAGACGTACAAGGAACAGCTGATAACGTTTTCAGAGTCAGATCTGTGGTTCAAAGCGACTGTGGGATTGGTTTGAACATGCAATGAGTTTTTGCCGCTGCTTTAACCTGCAGATAGGACATATTATCATTTTAAGTGAGCACAAAGGTCATGCTTTAAGTGGAAAAAGCTGCAAAGGCTGCACTAGCGCAGAATCATGATTGTCTGCAGGTGTTGGGGTTTAGGGAGTGACAATTCAAATCAGAGAGATGCAGTTTAGGTTTAAACAAACTGAATTTCAGCACTGAAAGTGGCAACCCAAATGAGAGACTTGTGTGAGGCTCGTTCTGTTTTCTGATTGGATAATTATCTTGAGAACCAAAGCACCAAATTATAAGATAAAGTATTTGGGCGTCATGTGTCGTGTTTTTGTAATGAAGCATAAATCAGCATTACAGTTAAAGCTACACTACCAGTCAAAAAGTTGGACACACCCTTTCTTCTTCTTCTGCTTCTTCTTCTTCTTCTTCTTCTTCTTCTCCTGCTCTTCTTCTTCTTCTTCTTCTTCTTCTTCTTCTTCTTTCTTCTTCTGCTGCTTCTTCTTTTCTTCTGCTTCTTCTTCTTCTGCTGCTTCTTGTTCTGCTTTTTCTTCTGCTGCTTCTTCTGCTTTTTCTTCTGCTGCTTCTTCTTCTTCTGCTTCTTCTTCTTCTTCTTCTTCTTCTTCTGCTGCTTCTTCTTCTTCTTCTTCTTCTTCTTCTTCTTCTTCTGCTTCTCTTCTTTTCCTTCTGTTTCTTCTTCTTCTTCTTCTTCTTCTGCTTCTTCTTTTTCTTCTTCTTCGTCTGCTTCTTCTTCTTCGTCTCAATGATTTTTTTTTCTTTCTCTTGCAAATAAAGAAAGTTAAATAACGCCACTAAATATTTTTCGACAAAGCAAAGAGTAGCTACTTTGAGGATGTGAATATAATTTTTCTCTTATTTAATTCTTACCCTTTTACTTTCCTACATAATTCCATATATCTTACTTCATTTGACGTCTTCTGTGTGTATATAAAATGCAGAAAGTAGAACAAAAAATAAAAACACTGAATGAGAGGATATGTCCAGAGTTTTGACAGTGCCTCGTCTCAGGGGACACAGATGGGTCATGTATGAAATTTAAAATCTAAATCTTACATACAGTTACTTTAAATGCTCATGTAGCATCTTTCCTACCTCCCTTTTTTTTCCTTTTTACAGCATATTAGCAAATATCCACAGCGTAAATATATTCCCTCAAAATGTGGACAGCCTCAAGAGCAATGGGACGTCCTCATGACATATGGTTGACGTCCATTTTTATCCCGACAAAGTGTCCCAAAACAAACATGAACTCCCCTTAGACTGTATATATTAATGAACATAGCTAACCTGCTAGCTGCAACGTTCCAGTTCACCCTCTATTGAAAAACTCTCTGTAACTGCTGCTGTCAGACTCATCATTTTGGTTTTAAAATGTTCATATTAACCCTCTACATGATCCTGGGGTTTTTATTTCCCCGCTTTGTCCATAACTCAAGATATGAACATTAACATCTGACAAACCAGGCGCCTTCTTTCCCCGAGGTCCCTCCCACTAGCGTTAGCAACAGGTTTGATTGACAGTGTTGCTAAGCGCCTGCTCCCTGCTAAACCTGAGGTGCAGACAGGAAGGGGCGTTACCTTCAACAGCCTCGCTCTGGATTGGCTCTTTGGTTGCTATGATACTCACTTTCGAAATTCCTAATAACTTTTGTAACTTTTCTTCAAATTCGCCGCTAACTGCTCTAGCCTCGACGAGCTTTATTTGACTGTAACTGAACGCTGTGGGTGACGTCACACTCACTTAGTCCATTTCTTTATACAGTCTGTGGAACAACCAGACTGTGAAATGTTGATATTCTCCATAAAAAGTTGATATAACATGTGTAACCAGTTTGTTACCCTGAATATCCATAATGCTAAATTAGCTTCACCGTTCCTGATACTGTAAGTCATGACTATGGACACATTTAAACCTATAACGATTCAACACTCTCATTTTTACACCATGAATCTCCAGTCTGGTCCATCTTTGCTAACTCTCTCTGCTCAGTGAACACATTTGTGGATCATTTTTGTGCATGACTGCCTGCTTCCCACATCCTATAGTTTGACAGCAGGATTCTGTCACTGGTCCAAGGGTCAAACCAGCTCTTCAGATTCCTTTTACCTCAATTATGTCCATAAGATTCAGCCCCATCTAAGAGCAACATCTTACAAAGGGAGGCCAGGGCTCAGCTCCTGTCAGACCCATCGCTTATATAATACAATAGAACCACTGTGGCATTTGGAAAACTTGGCACGGAGCCGCGCTAACAAGGGCACTAGCCTGTGTCTAACGAAGCATGGCAGCATTACTGGGCAAGCAAAACATGTTTGTTAAAGCGGTGAGCCTCATGCTACATGTCAGAGCACCCATGGGTGACCGAGAGCGTGCAGTACTGACCTGGAAGAATGCTGATTTATGTGCAGCTCACATCTACAACACCACTTTATAACAGCTACCAGTTTCATGAGTCTTAAAGCAGATCTGTTATGCAAAATCTCACTGACCCTCTGAAGGTGCATTTGGAGTGATTCGTGCATGTTTCAGCGATCTTTAATCTTATTTCAAGACACCATTTTGCTGATAAATCCCACTTTTCATCACCAGTACACGCCCAATGTGATGGGCCAATTTAATGCTCCAGTTTTATTTTCTTAATGAGTGATACACGTTGGATTAAACAGCGTTGCAAAGTCATTTTTACACGGCTCTTTGTTGGTGATTTACAGATCCCATTGGGCACCACTGTTTTCTAACACGGATGTCAAACCTGCTTCTTTTATTAAGTCATTTTAGATTAATTTGCGATTTAAAAAGTCATAATTATAACACAATGATCCACAGGTGTCATAAATTATCACTATAGAGCGACACAAGCACAAAATGTCTGAGTTAATCGTGATCACAATGAACAGATACTTAATTAAAGGGCCTCAACCTGCTTTCAGTGGAAATTTAGCTTTGGCTATAATATTTCAAAGTCTGGCATAAAGTCTGTCTCCATGGAGAATATTCTGAAGTATGGTTTTAACTTTCGGTTTTCATGGAATCATGCTGGAGACACGCCTCCTCCAGAAAGGTACATACTATTGCTTTAAGAGTTAAATTACTGAAGGGTTTGCGTAGTAGTTACTAAGCCTGAATCGTTCTTTAGTAAAGCAAACAGAACGAAGCTAAACTCTGAATAAATCTTGAGTAAAAAGTCCGGTGGGGTTCATCGGTTCTTTCAGTATTTATGTTTAAGGTTCTTTTTCCAGACTAAGGTTTTAGTTTGTTGTTCATACAGTTTGTACTGCTCACTGGCGCCTCAGAGTGGTCACGTGATGTAGCTGTGAGTGTCCTGTCAGCTGATTTAAAGCAGGACGACAGCGCCATCTACAGTCCGACTTCTTCAGGACAGTATCTCAGACGTCCTCCCTCGTCCTGGTTTAAAGTCCGTGGGCACGTTTCCACATTTCGATTTCTTTTTGTCCTGAAGAAGTCAGACTGCAGATGGCGCTGTCAAAACGGTTTGAAAGTGTGAGGTATGAAAATAAACTAAACCTCAGTCCGGACAAAAAATCTGTTAAAAAAATGAATACATTTGGTGGAAATGTGTCCTATTTTACTATATAACTCACAAATCTATATAAAACAGTATAGGTGTCTTGCTCAAGGACCAACTCAAGTACCTAAAGGAAATGTGCAATGAGTAGAATGTGCAATAATGAGAATTGTGCAATGAGTGTAGTGTGCAATTTATATTTTGGCCCTTTTGTGACTCCAGCTCTTTGGGACAAAAGATGGAAATGATACTTTGGCTTTAATCCGGTGTCTGTTCATTAGCACGCAGTCCCAAATAAATGAATGAATAAATCAATTAAAATACAAATGAATTAATTAATTAAAAAAATAATAAAAAATAAAAAAAATAAAATAAAATAAATAAATAAATAAATAAATACATAAAATAAAATAAAAAATAATAATAATAATAAATAAAAGAAAAGAAAAGAAAAGACTTGGAAATGGAGTTTGAACCGACGTAAAAAATTTACAAACTTATCAACAATTTTCACAATGTCCTGAAAGTACAGTAAACTCTGAACTGCACTGTATTCAGCCAGCGCTCCACTATAGTTACAGAGCTGTCACTCACTCACAGTCAAATGTCTTCTTGGGTTACTTAAACGAGTCTTTTAACTCAATCTGGAGAGCACTTTGCTAATGGTGCACCATACACACTGTATCAACACACAACACTGACCCAAGTGTAATTAAAACACATGCTAATCTGAAATGTTGGTTTAATTAGCAGAGAAAGGACTGCTGTGGCGAGTGAGAGCTGCCTGGGGGGGCGGCAGAAATAGAAGCCAACCACGCTAACTGTTACAATAAATTACATAAGTCATTAATATGCAGAGTCCTATCGTGTGTAGTGTTGATTGGGCGAGCCTGGTGGCCATTTTTATCATTGTAAATAACTCTTTTGGTACTGTGTCTATATGATGAGCAGGGCCGTTCGCAGTGTTTTGGGGGGTCTATGTGAAATGCTGTTTGAGGGGCCCCATTTTTTTAAGTGTGTTACGGCCCTTGGCTTTAAGTTATTTTGTTAATTGTCCACTTTTTGTCCCTTTGTGTCCCTGAAACTTCATTCCTTCCCCACACCCATGGCTTTTGGACGCCTTCGATGCCATTGGAAGACTAATTTCCAGTCTTGGCCAATCAAGGGGCCACCTTCAGTCACCTCCCACATTTAAGAAGATTGGGGACACCTGCTCGGGGCTGCTGGCCTGAGGCGGCCAGTCTGACAATTTCATGAGTATTAGTCTCATTTGTTCTAGTCACTACTGGGGGTAGTGACTATTTGGAGTGGAGACACTTCCCCACTTCCTGTTTGTAAGTTTTGTTCTGTTTCGGTAAGACTTGTGTTTTAGTTAACCTTACCTTTATACTTTATTTTATTAGTTAACCTTACCTTTATACTTTATTTTAACCCCTTGCAAGGAACCCTTTGTTTAGTTTAGTTTCGTTCACCCTTACATACCTGTTAATTAAATTACGTCTTCCTTAACCATTTTTCCACCATTTTTTTTTTTTTTTGTTGTTACTTCTTTGTCTAACAACGAGCTGGATTGTAACAAAGCGCAACAAAACCTCACATCGGTCAGGAACAAATCATTGATGGTGGACATAAGTGGACATAATTGACCTTCTACTGCCCCGTCCAGTTTTACCGTAAATGCAACAAAACCGAGCAACTTTCTTTGTGGAAAATGGAGAATTTGAGAAAGGTTTTGTCACTAACATTTGATATAAAGTAGTGCTGATTTGGGTAAAACATCAAACTGTCAAGATCAGCAGCCTCACGTGAAATAATACACCCCGGATGACGATGGCGGCGCTCACGGCAACCTCTGGAATAAAGTAAAAATACATGTATCTGGTGTGTTTAAAGCTCAAAACAACAGTTACGGTGAACATGTTACTCTCCACAAACACATCACTGTCCCTGGTTTAACTCCCAGGCAGGATGTTGCTTTTCTTTGTCCGCGTGTTTTTTACTTTTTTATGAAGAAAAAGTGGAAACATTTGACCGGGTATGACAAGAATTCATTTTATGCTGCTCTGACTGTTGTCACTGGGCCCAGGCCACGGTCCCTCTGTGACTGGACCGAGCTCAGAGCAGAGCGGTGATCTGGGCAGAAGCCAAAGGTGAAGCTCCCAAAAGAACCGAAACAAACATGGCAGCGCTGATGGACTCACTTCAGCCTGTTTTAGCAGAAATAGCAACAATTTATTTTGGCAGAGAGACACTTTGTGCATTTGTGGGCAGAAAGATACTTGTTAAGTTTGATTTCTCAGTTTGTTCTGCTTTTATGATGCGTCGATGCTTCAAATATTCATCTTTTCCCGACATTTTTATGAAGACCCATTTCAGACGGACAATGTAAAACTCAACATTTTAATCTGGAAACTTATATTCACACACAAAAACATGTAAGAACAGCCACATATAAGTTATCTGTGAATGTCCTGTCCCCTGAGTTAACTTTTGAGGAGATTGATGGAGAAGAATACTGCTCTTCCAGCTGTTTGCAGTATGTATGGAGTGTATATTGAGTGTATATGCAGTATATATGGAGTACACATGGAGTATGCTCAGTATCTCCCTGTGCCCCGGCGTCTCACCTCTGCTGCCTGTAATACAAGACATGTGGGTCTAGCACCCTGAGTCTCTGAAAGTATCCAGAGCAAAGGTGAGCTAACTACGGGTCTGCAGGAAGGACAAATCAGTCACATATTCAAATGGAACAGTGGCCGTTAGCAGGTTTTATTGCATGACTGTACTGTGCTCATGTTTGTTCTGGTTCTGGGCACATGCACAGGACAAGTGGAGGTCGGCCCATTTGAATCATGTCAAAACAGCTACATGTAAAGTTTTATCACAGCTGTAAAGTCTAAATCTAAAAAATGCACACAGTGTTTTAAGTGGAGAAACCTTTTTGTGCAAAACTATTTCATTTACATTGAAATCTAGCAAAACGAGTAATAGTAGTAACCACTCACTCATCGTGATTTAACTTAAACTTAACGTGTAAAATTTAGCATGTTTAACAGAAACTACATAATTAATCAGCGACGCATCTTCTGACATAACTTTCACCCGTCCCTCATGACACTAATAAGCTCGTCCGTAGATATACAATGAAAATCCTGACAGGAAATCTCCACAGAAATCCATCTGATATAACGGCGAGTTTATTATTTCTGCTCTTGTCTCCACGATGACGAACGACGTATAAAACATCAGACACGTCGTCCAAAAGTCGACCCACAAGCTCGAGGAAATAAGCCAAAAACTAGGCCAAAAAAAAGGCCAAACTGAGGAGTCAGAAGAGGAGCCAGAAGAGGAGCCTACGACCTCCAAGAAAAGAAAGATCAATTTAACAGACGACACCAGGAGTCCTGCTTAAAATCTGGGTTTGTCGCTGTGGGGAAAAGCGAACGAGGCAATGAAACCTTCAAAACTGCTTCGGCTCATGGAGACGAAGCACCTGGATTAAAAGATAAGTTGTTTTTTTTGAAAGAAACAAAAGTGAACATGAAGGAAAGAAGAAACCAGCACAGGTCCCTCTGATTCAGAGGTATAGTGAGCTGGATTTTTTATGCACTTAACTTATTTTTGCCATATTTATCTGCCGGTTCGTGAAAATAAAACCTGCATTATTCCGGTCCGTGGTGCAAAAAAGGTTGGGGATCCCTGGTCTACAGTACTGCTGTCTGACAGTGTGCCAGCTTTAGCCCGACAGAAGAGCAGAGAGGACAGAGGAAGAGCAGAGAGAGCACAGGTGAAGAGGAGAGAGAGCACAGGTGAAGAGCAGAGAGGACAGGTGAAGAGGAGAGAGGACAGGTGAAGAGCAGAGAGGACAGGTGAAGAGCAGAGAGGACAGGTGAAGAGCAGAGAGGACAGGTGAAGAGCAGAGAGAAGAGCAGAGAGCACAGGTGAAGAGGAGACAGGACAGGTGAAGAGCACAGGTGAAGAGCACAGGTGAAGAGGAGAGAGGACAGGTGAAGAGGAGGTGAAGAGCAGAGAGAGCACAGGTGAAGAGCAGAGAGCACAGGTGAAGAGTAGAGAGAGCACAGGTGAAGAGCCAGAGCAGAGAGAGAGCACAGGTGAAGAGCAGAGCAGAGAGCACAGGGTGAAGAGCAGAGAGAGAGACAGAAGCAGAGAGAGAGACTGAACACAAGCTGAACAAAAAAGCCAGATGAGAGGAGGTCGGACAGTTTCACATCTGCCCTCTACTGGTAAAAGATGGTAGTTTTAAGCTGTCCATGCCACAGAGCCAAGTTACAGGTCGCATCTAAGGAGAAGCAAGCTCGCTCAACATAAAAATACTTGTTTTTTCGAGGTAATTTCAAGCAATAAAAACACCTGCAATTTTAAAAAATCAAGATACAGCATACTGTAAACATACCGGGCGATTGAATGATTACATAATTTGTAACTTGTTCCACTTCCGTCTTATCAGTTTTACTCTCTAACTGCTCTTACTTTGATCTCGCCCTTTTTGTTAATTATTGGATCTGCGTTCCCCGGTGCACCGGCCTCACCACTGGTAAGAATGTCCAGAGTAAACTAAAGAGAATCACATGTGAACAACACAAATGTCCTTCAGAGCAGGGTCAGCTCTCGAACCCAGGCACAAAACATCACACAGTTTGTCTCACGATGGAAAAATACACAACACACATAATTATCAAATCAAAATAGCCACAACATTTCAAAAATAGTAAGTTTGCAGTTCTTATCAGGACCAGGAAGTACTAGCTCCATGTGCATGTCCACCTCATATCAACGTGTACAGTTTAGATTCTTTTCGGCTCGTCATCACAATTCAGGACAGGAACGCAACTTAAGGCTGTCTGTAGAAAAATGTGCTGTGTCAAGGGCTAGATATTTTAGTCCTCACATTTCATGACTCTATGATATTATAAATAACAATAAGGCAATATGCAATGGCAGTATGAAGTATTGGTCTTGATTATAATATCATATTTAACATACCTACATTTGTTTTTGAGTAATATGTAGCTTATTGTTTTGTTTTTGTATTATTATTTTTTTCATTTATTTATAATTTTTATTATTGCATTTTATTATTTATTTTTTCATTTTATTATTTAATTTTTATTATTTATTTTTCATTTATATTTTTTATTTTAGCATTTATTTTTTTTTCATTATGCATTTTTTATTGTTTATTTTTTAGCATTTATTTTTTATTTCATTATGCATTTTTATTGTTTATTTTTTATTTTATTACTATATTTTTATTATTATATTTTTTATTCTAATATTATATTTTTATTATAATTCTTTTCATTTAAACACTGCTTAGTCCTTAAACTAACACAAGTTTCTGCTCTGTAAATGCTAATGCTAATGCTAATAGTAATAATAGTAATAGCTAATAATGCGAGTACCCATGATCCGAATAATTGGCGGTTCAAATTCCCCTCTCGACATAAACTCATTGGTAGAATTGCAGACCCACTGACCCACAGGTTGGCGGTGCAATTCCAGGTCCTACAGATGAATGCTGTTGTTGTGTCCTTGGGCAAGACACTTAACCCACCTCGCCCCTAGTGTCTGTGACGGGGCTTCTTGATGTAAAGCTCTTTTAAAGTGCCTTAATGCTGGAAAAGTATAAGTATTTGGTTATATTTAGTATCTAGGTTATATTTTCCATACTTAAATTGGTTCCAACTGTACTGTATTTTATTTATTTTTTTTTTTTTTTTTTTTTTTTTTTTTTTTTTTTTTTTCCACATTGGTTAGTCCTTAAACCAGCACGAGTTTCTGCTGTGTTTAAATATCTAAAATAAACATAAGAAATACTGTAAGGCCATTTTAACAGTTCAAAATCCACACACAAAAACACAAACCTGTGAGACATTTATGTAATTATTTCTCATTTTTACTTTCTAGTTTTGACTTCTTCCCCTGAAAAGAAAAGAATCACACTCGCAGCATTTACAGTTTTCCTGCAAACACACAAAGTGATTTAAGGTTTATATTCACTCGTGATGAAGGTTGAGCCAGGCTTTTCTGTTTGTCTTTCTGTTAAAACTAAACGGTGCTTATCACAGCGGCTGCTCTGCCATTGTTTGCGACTCAGATACAATAATCTCCTCGTCCAGATAAAGACCAGGACTTATCAGCCCCATTTCTGCTTTAAATGGGAGGATTTGGGATTTTTTACTTCCAAGGACGAGGTAACAATTTCTCTCACAATTTCTACATGGGGAAAAGCTTTGGTCTGTTTCAACCATAAGCTGTGTAAAGAAGTGGACTAAGTGAGTGTGACGCTCATCGAGGCAAGCAGTTATAGAACTCGGCTCCAAATTTCCATATTATTATTTTTATGTATTATTATTATTATGATTTTCATTTATTTATTTATTTTTTTTATTTAATTTATTATTATATTTTTTTATTCTGAATTATTATTATTATTATTTTTCCATATTACTTTTTATTATATTTATTATATTTCTATATTTGGAAATAATATATTCCTGACTGTGAGTATCATAGCAACCAAGGAGCCAATCAGGAGCGAGGCTGCTGAAGGTAACGTCCCTTCCTGCCGCGCCGCTCGTTTAACAGATAGCAGGCGCTTAGCTATGCTGTCAATCAAACCTGTTGCTAACGCTAGCAGGAGCGATTTCGGGGAAAGAAGTCGTCTGATTTGTCTGTTATTACTGTTCATATGTTGATTTACAGACACAATAGTGAAATAAAAACCCCAGGATCATGTAGAGGGTTAATACGAACATTTAAGACCAAGAGTGTGACAGCAGCAGATACAGAGAGAAGGGACATAGTTTTTCAATAGAAAGTGAATTGGAGCCAGAGTCGATGAAGCTGGAAGCACACATGATCACCTCCTGTTTGGACTTGCAGATACCAGACTTAAGTACGACCAGCTAATCAGATTTGTTTTTTTTCCTTTCCTTCCTTTTTCCCTCGTAAACGGCCATATTTGTTTTGACCACGCCCCTAATGCCCCTGATTGGCTCATCCACCTGTCAATCACGCCCATCTGAACTCACATCTTCATAAAGTCTTAAAAAAGTGTGTTTTCTGGACTCCAGGCTAACAAATCCCCATTAGAACAACATTTAAACACTCTCTTTTGACAAGTATTATCTCTCCACTCATTTGAATTATATAGACGCAGAAAACACAGGAAACCAGCGCTAACACAAAGACTCATTTGTACATTTATAAAAGTATGACAGCGCGCTTGTTAATAGGTTGTGAGCCTATTAACGATGCTTTATTTCAGAGCACGGGGAGAGGAAACCCAAGGAGCTCATTACTATAGAGCCTCCACTGAGATGCCATTAAAATACGGCAAGAAACAGAACGAGCCGATAGCAGCGTGCGGGAATTAGCAAAACAAAACGGCAAAGTGCTTATTTTATCAGGACGGTACAACTTCAAACTGAAAACGAAGCCGTGTTGAAGAGGATTAACTACACAACTTCAAACAAACTGATATTACTCTGGTTTACTCCTGATCTTTGCAAAAATCATTAACAAAAACATGTCTGTGGTCTCAAGGACTTGTGGATTTTACCAGGTAACCGTACGGTCACTGGTTCAAGCCTTGACTAGTTGCATTATGGGAAATAGTCACATTTTATACAGCGCTTTTCCATCTTTAAGGCACTTTTCAAAGCGTTTTACAACAAGGAACAACTCACACATTAACACACACATTCACACTGTGGGCGAGGTGGTTTAAGTGTTTTGCCCAAGGACACAACAGCAGCGTTCATCTGTGGGAGCTGGAATCGCACCGTCAACCTGTGAGTCAGTGGATCTGCCAATACTGGACCAACAAAATAAAGTAAATCCCCTTAAAATTCAAAGGAAGGAAAGTTACGCATGTTACAAGGAAGGGCATCTGGTGTAAAAACCTATCTGCGAGGAATGGACTGTGTATTGTCTAAACCACATGTGTCAAACTCAAGGCCCGTGGGCCAAATGTGGCCCGCTATGTCATTTTATGTGGCCCTTGACAAAGTAAATTAAAAGATACTACTGTCTTAAAATATCAGTTTATCAGGAGATACAGTTACACAGATATTTTTTCATATCTGTGCAAATCCATATGTAAAATTTGTAACTTGAATAAGTCAAAAATATAGAAATGGTTAAAAAGTAGTTACATTTATCTTAGTTACATCTGGCACTTTGAAAATGAGTTTGTGAGTTTGATACTGGTCTAAACTAATATTTTGTATCAGTTATAGTTGTAGTAGTAAGTTTATTCAGACACATTTTGAATTTTGCACATTTTGAATATTTATGCTGCCTAATTCCACATATAAAGATCAATATATACAACAAGAAAAAAAACAGAAAAAAAACACACACAACAATTTCAAATAATTTTACAATACAGAAGAAAAACAATTATTTTTATATTCTTACAGTTACCTCTGGGTTTACATTTATATCATAATCATAGGTTTTTTCTAATTCAACATATTTTCATTATTCATACTATTTTTTTTCTTATTACATTATTTATATTACACAAGTTTATACTCTGTTCATTAATGTCCAATTCAGTTGTCATAGTAACAGTTATACTATTGCTCTATATTTTTCTATCATTTTTAATTTATGCATTTTTTTTAATACTTTAATTGATTTGCAACTTTTTAATTCATCATCCAGACAATTCCATAATTGATAGTAACTGCGATGTACATACTTTTTTTTGTAGTTCTTGCCATAGTTTTTTGGAAGATACCAGTTCCCCTCAGATTATATCGATTATATAGCAGTTTTTTTTGGCGTATAACATCCTCAAATCAGAATATTTGCCACTATTTAGCGACAATACTCCAGCTGTGAGTCATTTCCAGTTTGCCGTCTGATTTTAGACAAAGCTAAAGTGTCAAATATCACTGTTTTGACTGTTGCACTTGTCATCTTTTGCCATCGTGCTGCTGTGTAATCTGCAGTGTTCACGAGATGCTGAGCCCGACCCAGAAAGCCCAGAAAAGCCCCTCCCCCTGGCTCCTTAACCCCGCCCCCTGAGTTGTGTGTTGAGTCCCGAGAGGTGATGCCCTCCCTGGTTACTCAATAAAGCGGCGTAGTGGTGCCATCACAGTGAGCGGATCATGTTCTCGTGAGGGACACTCTTTTGGCCGTGTGCTGCCGCTGCTCTCGGACCTGTGCCGTGACGGGACGGGGCTTTTAACGCCATTTGAGAAGAGGAGAGGAGAGATGAGTGTGCTGCCTGCTCAGGTGGAGCACTGATGAATGCAAATACAGAGAGGACACAGAGAGCCAGACGGTGCTGTAGGTGAGTGCAAATAATGCTCTGGGAATGAATGAATGTTAGAGCTAACTTTTTACACATTTAAAAACATTTTGGTTATGTCAAAGTTGCTGTGCATTTATTTTAATTACGGAATATTTAATTGAAAAAAATTAAATGTAAATATTATCTTTAAAAGTATATAGATTTGAAAAAGAAAATCATATTGCAACTTTTTTTTTAATTAATTAATTGATTTATTTTTATAAAGACATTATATTTTGCTTTACAAAAAAATAAAAATGGATATATCTCAAGTTTGTTACCAGATTATGATTTTTTTTTTTCCCATAATCTGGCAACAAACTCGTATATACACACTCCTGCACCTGCTTTAACGTTTTATATGGACTTACAACTTACTTTTTTGTTTTTTGTTTGTATTTTTCTGCATTTTTAACATGACGCCCATGAAAAAGAGTCTGAGCGATGTCATTGGGTTTTAAAATATCAGATTATAAAACCCCACAAATATCGTCCGTTGGTTTAATTCCAGTATCAGTGAAGTAGTTTTTTTTTTTTAAACCGAGACAAACTGATTTATTTTTTATTAAGGACCTTGTTTTCTTGTGTTTTCTGGTTGTTTTCAGATTTAGTCTAATATAATTCCAGACTCTGGGCGTTGCTGTGATAATAATGAGGCTGTGATCTGACCCTTGTCCATGGGCTATTTTGGTCGTATTATAAGTCCTCACTATATGATTCAACACAGACACTGCTGATGTTCTGAGTTAGTGACAGCTGGATTTAATCACAGTGAAGTACGAACTCTCCAAAGAAACAGATGTCCTGACTTCTTAAAGCTGCCATCTGTAGGTTAATCACATGTTTTTACCCGTCGAGGGCAGATGTCTTTATTTGCCTTTAAAAAGACACGAAATTATGTAAAAATAAGACATGCTTTTCATCAATAGGTCTGAATCTGGCCACGCCCCCCCTCCTCTCACCTGGCCCCTCCCCTTCTCTCACCTATCTCACCTGGCCCCTCCCCCGTCTCTCACCTGGCCCCTCCCCCCTCCCTCCTGGCCCCCCCCCTTCTCTCACCTGGCCCCACTTAGCCCCACCCCCCTCCTCTCTCACCTGGCCTTCGTTCGGACTCCCCATTCTCTGTGTTCTCTGGTTTCCTTCTGTCAGGACGAACCTGTGTTCACTGGTTTCCTTCTGTCAGGATGAACCTGGCACACTATGAGCATCATAGACACCATCTAGTGGTGATATGTGAGAATACAACAAGCCGGGTCAGCCAGTCTAATTATAAATGGTAGCTTTAAAGTTGAGATGCAAGATGTTCAGTTGTCCCTCACTATATCGCGGTTCACTTTTCGTGGTCTCGCTGTTTTGTGGATTTTTTTTTTTATTGGCTAATTGGCTGAGGGACTGTAGACCATTGTGTTCTGTGTCCTGATTGGCTGAGGGACTGTAGACCATTGTGTTCTGCGTCCTGATTGGCTGAGGGACTGTAGACCATTGTGTTCTGCGTCCTGATTGGCTGAGGGACTGTAGACCATCGTGTTCTGTGTCCTGATTGGCTGAGGGACTGTGTAGACCATTGTGTTCTGCGTCCTGATTGGCTGAGGGACTGTAGACCATTGTGTTCTGCGTCCTGATTGGCTGAGGGACTGTAGACCATTGTGTTCTGATTGGAGGGACTGTAGACCATTGTGTTCTGCGTCCTGATTGGCTGAGGGACTGTACACCATTGTGTTCTGCGTCCTGATTGGCTGAGGGACTGTACACCATTGTGTTCTGCGTCCTGATTGGCTGAGGGACTGTAGACTGTAGACCATTGTGTTTATTTTTAGATAAACGAGTGACCATTGTACATGAATCGTGAACAGATTGAAGCCATGATCTAGAAAAGCTCTTTAAGATTACTGCCCACAGCTATTCCTACAATGTTTCTATGACAACACACGAAGAAACTGGCGTAGTGTCGTGTTTAGCGTCGTACTCGCTGTGCCCTTCGCTGCATCTTCACCTGCCCACAGTGTAAAAACAGTTTATAAATAGACTCATCATTTGGCTGCTTGTTCCTTTGGCCAGGAGCTTCTTGTCCTGGTGCAACAGCGGGAGCGTGATGGCGGCGTTCAAAGGCGTTTGGACCAAGGACTTTTGGAGGGCCGTGTCCGCGGAGTTCCTCGCCACTCTCATCTTCGTCTTCCTCGGGGTGGGCTCGACCATCAACTGGCACGCGGGCAAAGAGACGCCCCCTCCGGCCGACCTGGTCCTCATCTCCCTGTGCTTCGGCCTCAGCATAGCCACCATGGTGCAGTGTTTCGGGCACATCAGCGGAGGACACATCAACCCGGCTGTTACCGTGGCGATGGTGGTGACCAGGAAGTTGAGCCTGGCCAAAGCGCTGTTCTACGTGGTGGCGCAATGTCTGGGAGCCATCACGGGGGCGGGGCTACTCTACTTGGTCACGCCCTCAGCCGTGAGAGGGAGCTTCGGAGTCAATGACGTAAGAGTTGTGAAGCAGTGGACTTTAAAAGGTGTAATATGTAACTTTTCTGGGGGAAAGTATGCCACCTGCTGGTCTCATGATGCTACTGCTTTGTCTAGATGTTCCAGAAGATGACGTTTGGACACATCCTCTCATTTCATTTCTCATTTCTCATTTTTTTAAAAACTATAAGAAACGTTTTTTACTATTTCCTTTTACTCTTTATAAACTTGTGATCATCTCCTCATACATTGATCTTGTGATCATCAGATATATGAACTAAGATATGTGGAATTATGTAGCAAAGAAAAAAAAAAAAGTAGGGACTCCCAGACTTCCCACACCCCAGACACTTTAAAGAAATATAAGAAACGTGATTTTACTATTTTACTATTTTACTGCATAATTCCAAATATCTTACCTAATACATTTAATGTCTTGAGTTGAAAGTAGCAAAAAAAAGAAAAAAAAGAAAATGAATGAAAGAAAAAAAGAACAAAAATTAAGAAATAAAGAAAATATAAAGAAAGAAAGAAAAAAGAAAGAAAGAAAATACAGAAAAAATACAGGAAGAAATAAGGAAAGAAAGAAAAAAGAAAAGAAAAAAAAAAAGAAAAAATAAAGAAAGAAAAAATAAAGAAAGAAATGAAGAAATAAAGAATGAAAGAAAGAAAAAATAAAGAAAGAAAAATATAAAGAAAGAAAAAAAAGAAAGAAAGAAAAAAAAAAAAAGAAATAAAGAAAAACATAATGAAAGAAAGAATGAACACTGAAGGAGAGGTCATGTCCAAACATTTGGCTGGTGGTGAACCTCCAAAAACGTCACATTCTTGTCTCCATGGTGATGGATAGGTTTAATGCCATACTGTGGAAAATTCCAGCCAAAGCACAGAGACTAGTGTCGGCCCCTTCTTTAGATCACTGGGGGTCAGAGGGTCTTAAATAACCACCGACCTCAGCCAACACGCCTCATAATTCAGCTCAGAGAAACATAACTCAGAGACTGTTAGATTTTTTTTAATGATGAAAGGTAAAAGTTTAATAATAAGTTTTGGCCTCGTGTTACAAACTTCCCTGTTGGTACTTGACCTACTGTTATCAACACTGAGATTGAGCTGGTTACTTTTGCTTTTATCAAGATACAAATGAAAGGTGAGTGTGATTTCTAGTGACGTGAGACGCTTTCAAGGAATTTCTGGCAGTGTTTAAGGTCGATATTACGCAATTATTACTGATCTGTGTAATAATGACGTTTCCTCCTCACAAACTGACCTGGAGTTGTGTTTTTTTGTTTCTTTCACACATGTTTAACACACAAACCCTGCAGATTTAGCCTGAGTTCTTCTCTCAAACAGAAAACACTCTGTTCCACCTTGTGATGTCATCGTGTGGTCATACAGGAAGTGCTCCATTGTGTTTTTAAGCTCCATACAACTTCACTACAATCATTTAGATAACTTCAGTGATGGAATTGCCAAACTCTACGGAACTAAAGACAAAAAAAAGAAGGTGTTAACTTGAAAACTACCACTTCATGACATCACAAGGTGGAGCAGAGCGTTTTAAGCATTGGAGATGTAGACAAACATGTGTGAATGAAATAAAACTCAACTCCAGGTCTGTTTTTGAGCAAGAAACAACATTATAACACGGATTAAAGCTCACAATAGTCCATTTTGCGTCATATACGACCTTTAAAAACACATCTAAAAGTTACAGAGCATCTTTAAATATTGCAAATGAATTTATATAATGGTAAAACATATTCATCTTTCAGATAAACTCAGACATCTCGGTGGGACATGGGCTCGTGGTGGAGATCATCATCACATTTGAGCTGGTCTTTACCGTGTTTGCCACATGTGACTCCAAACGCACCGACCTGGGCGGGTCTGCGGCGCTGGCCATCGGTCTGGCCGTGGTCATCGGACACCTGTTTGGAGTAAGTGTGGGGGTTTCTTTTGTATTTCACTAGTAAGGACCACAATGGTTTACGATAAAGATATTTAGGAGGATTGAGGGCAGACTCAGGATGGAGCGGTTTTGTCTCAGGACCTCTCTGTAGATGGTGAAGTCTTTGGGCTGAAAGATGAACAACATTAAACTTCTTCTTCTCCACGATCCACTCCGTCTCTGTGAACTGAAATTGTACAGGTCCAGAAAGATCCTCGGCCTTTGTTCAGTCGCTTTTTCATTTCAAACCATCAGAGAACCAGCTCCAAACTGACTCCAAACTCTTAAATTGTCTGTAGATTTGAATAATTTTACTAGAAATTTGTACAACTACATTTTAGATAATCAAACTGTACTGTAAAAACCTGCACATATTTGATTTTTAAATTGGTTTGGACTGTAGGAGACATACTGTATTGGACATGGGGATGTTTATTGTATTTATCTGCTAATGTTAATGATGAACTGTCTCATAATCGTTGTAGCGACCACAAGCCTGTGTCGCTCCCCTCTCCACCTGTAGACCTTTGCCCACGTGAACCCCGCCCCTCACGCATTACCATGGTAACAAAAACACCCATATGGCTCCTACAATCGTAACGAAATGTGTTTTAATGTGTGTTCATCTGCACATGGACAGCAGAAGTAGCAAATCATCTTTTCTTTTGTAATATTAATGCATTTGTATGTGGTCCCTGAGGTGAGTTGCGGTTTGCTGGAGAGGAGAAGGAGGAAGTTGAGGCGTGTCCTGCTCCTGAATCACAGTCGATCATATTCACTCCATTTTATTTTGCCACTTTTTAGGCAAGGTTGTACTGACTAACACACAGCTCAAACTGAAAAATGCATATGTGCATTATAAACCGATGCATAAAACATCCTCAGTCTGCATGTGTGATCCTGCACGTGTCTCGCTGATTCACACCCACATGCACAACTTTATTGGAGTCCTCTGTCGCCTGGCAACCATTCTCCAGAGACCCACGGAGAAAATGGATGCACTGGGAAATAAGTGCGACCTGCTGGCGTCACGTGACTCCCTGCAGAAGCACACTAACATGAGTCATATGATACAGGACTAAGCTCGAGAATAAGTCATCCAAAATCAGCTCTGTCAACTAACGATAAGGAAATTCTCTGTTTGTTTTTCAGATTCCGTACACAGGAGCAAGTATGAACCCTGCGCGATCATTTGGACCTGCTGTCGTCACGCTAACCTTCAAAAATCACTGGGTAAGACAAATACAAACATGTTAAAACTGGTTCAAAATAAGTAATGTCCTCATGCCTTGGTAAATTGTAATATTTTTATACAGCGCTTTTACTCCTCAAAGCTCTTTACATGAAGGAACCACTCACTCATTCACATTTACATCCACACACCAGAGCACACAGACACTGGGGTGAGGCTGCTGAAGTGTCTTGCCCAAGGACACGACGACAGCGTTCATCTGTGAGGCTGGAGTCACACCGCCAACCTGTGGGTCAACGGATAAACACTCTACCAACCGAGATACTGCTGCTCGTTCTCAGTCCTACATTTTTCTGTTTAAGAGGTGATGAAAAAAAATACTAATACATAAAAAAATATAACATTTTCAATAAAAATACAAATACATTTCTAAATAAATAATAAAAGCGGTTATTTCTGCATAATTCCAAATATCTGACTTCATACATTTAATGTCTTCTGTATGTTGAACAGTTGAAAGTAGTAAAAAAAAAAAAAAAGAAAGAAATGAAGAATTAAAAAAAGAAAAATTGAAAATATAAAGAAAGAAAGAAAAAATAAAGAAAGAAAATTGACAGAAAGAAAATTGACAGAAAGAAAAAAGAAATAAAAAATTAAGAAATAAAGAAACAAATTATGAAAGAAAGAAAAAAGAAAGAAATGAATAATTAAAGAAAGAAAGAAAAAAAGAAAGAAATAAAGAAATAAAAGAAATAAATAAAAAAAATAAAGAAATAAAGAAAAAAATTAAAGAAAGAAAAAAGAAAAAATACAGAAAGAAATAAGGAAAGAAAAAAAATGAAAAAAGAAAGAAAGAAAAAAGTGAAGAAGTAAAGAAAAAAGAAAGAAAGAACACTGAATGAGAGGTCATGTCCAAACATTTGGCTGGTAGTGAACCTCCACAATAAATAAATAGTCAGAGCAGTTATATCTGCAGACAAACGTCTCTGCTGCTCCAGTTGGACTCCTGTCCCTTTAACGCCGCCGCTGCTGGAGGCTTGTGTAAAAGGTTGAATGAAATTGAGTAGTTAGATGATTATATCACAGGTGGCACTGGTCCTAATGACAAAAACAGACCTCACTGTCACTCCAATTGGAAAATAAAGCCTCATTTCCACCTGCACGGTTCAGTCGGGGTCGACCTGGCTCGGGACGGTTGGGGAGGGGGCACCTACGATTACAAACGACCCAGGATGTTTTTGGACGAAACACAGGGCTAGAAAGACACACCCAAAAGTCTGACGTAGTGGTGTCGTAACGTATCGGGCAGGAGGGACCAAGGAATGCAGAACTCGGAGAAAGTTTACAGTGTTTATGTACAATAAGTGAAAATGTACAAGCAAATGATGGTAGATCCGTCGAAGAGTGGGGAGCGGGGTGCGAGCCAGGGTCCAGGGTGAGACGTGGGTGCAGAGACAAGACGAGGGAAAGGGTACCGAGACAGGGAGGCAGGGTCAAATGCGAGGGTACAGGGCTGGTCCAAAGAGCGGGATGTTGACATGCGGATGATCTAGCGGTGAAATGGGAGCAGGGTGCAAGTCAGGGTCCTGGGGGGAGACGAGAGTGCAGAGACCAAGACGAGGAGAACAATACCGGTGTCGGGAAACCGGGTCAGAGGCGGGAGTGCAGAGACCAAGACGAGGAGACATGCAGACAATCAGACAATCTGGCCCCGGGCGTCAGGGCCTGGCTCCTCGTAACCACCGCAGGTGCAGCTGATTGCGATTGCCCCCAGGTGTGCACGGGAGGAGCCAAGAACTCCGCCCAGCTCCAGGCTCAGACACGTGAGGCAGGAAAACACAGGGATCATGACAAGACTACAAGGGCATCAACACAGATCAACAGCGGTGGCGGGGGATGGGACTGGACACGCCTCCTCACAGTCTCTGCCGACATATTATCCGTGATGGCAACTTATATGTTAATCCGATATGCTTCACAAAACCTATCCAGCTGTTTCCTGTTCATCGATGCCGCTTAAAACTTAAAGTACATCACATTTGCAGTGTATAATGCAACTAGCACAAGCGAAGTCCAAAGCATTACATAAAAAGGGGTTAAAATGCGGCGTAGAAGTGCAGATACATGAAATAAATGCAAAAAACTGATGAGAAACCAGAATTAGTTTAGTGTTTATGCTAGCTTTAGCGTTAGCCTCATGTCACACACCCTCACAGAATGTTTTTTTGTGATTCTTGTGTGAATGTGTGTGTGAATATATAAAAATCTGACCTTTTACCATTTAATTTCTACTATCACCGTCCATTACACCAGATGCCATGTCACCACATTTCTTTTTTTATTCAGTTTGATTTTTCTTCAAGGCATCGCGCATGTAAATCACGACCATCTGTGGATAAATAATTGGGTTGAATTAACAAGGTGTAAATAGCATTAGCTCTAAACACATGCATTCAGGGGCTTTCAGAGCTGATTAAACAGCATCACGGCGCCTTTCCAATTAATTGCTCAGCGCTCGGTAACAAACATAACATATCATCGTGCTAATAGTCAATAAACACGGCAACTGTCTAGAATCTCTGTAGTTTAAAATGGAGCTGGAACAAAACTGTAAAGCCAGAATTTGACCTTTTATTTTAATTATTGTTTTACTTGCATTTGGTAGAAGTGACTGTCCGTGTACATGCAAAGACACACCCCACATGTTACATCCAAACTGTCTTATTTTATATCACTTAAAATAGAAATAAAGATTTACACAAAAAAAATGGAGCTGGAGTCTCAGGTGGAGTTGAACTCTTGACCTTTGACCTAGTTTGTGGTTAATAATCACTGAGTCCATCCACACGGAACAAAAACTGGCATAAAGTTCAGCGTCTTCTTAAATACAGAAAAGTGATTTTTTTTGCACAGTAGCATCAGAAAATGTCACAAGTTTGCAAATCCCTAACAAATACTGAGGTTCAATATTTGTTTAATGAAGAAATATCCAAACTTATGATCTACAATCTCCCAGAGAGTTATACCTGAAAATCCATCTGAAATTATGACTTTAAGCCTAAACCCTAACCCCTGACCTTTAACCTTTTAGCCTTCCCTAACCCTAACCCTACCTGAACCCTAACCTAACCCCTACCCTAATCTCTCACCCTAAATGTAACCCTTAACCCTACACCAACCCGTAACATAACCTCGCCCTAAGCCCTGACCTCCTAACCTTCACGCCTTCCCTAACCCTCACCCCTAACCCTATCCGAACCCTAACCCCTAGCCCTAAACTAAACCCCAACCCTACACTATCCCCGAACTGTAACTCTACCTTAACTCCTAACCCTCCTAACTTAACATCACCCTAATCTCTGACCCCTAACCTTTAAGCCTTCCCTAACCCCTAACCCTACCCGAATCCTAACCTAATCCCTAAAATTGACCCTTAGCCCTACACTAAACACTAACCCTAACTCTTATCTAACCGCTGACCCTAACTTAACCCTACCCTAACCCCCGACTCCTAACTTTTACACCTTCCTTCACCCTACCCTAATCCTAATCCTAACCCCTACCCTTAACCCCACACTAACCCCTAACCCAACCCTGCCTCTAACCCTACTTTAACCCTTAACCCCAAACCCTCTTTTAACCCTCACCCTAAACCACTGTGTCTATTTCAGATATACTGGCTGGGTCCTATACTGGGGGGCCTCCTGGCGGCTGGTCTGTATGAGTACCTCTACTGCCCCGACCCGGACGTGAAGAAGCGCCTGCAGCAGGTTTTCCAAAAGGACCAATCGGGAAAATACAAGGAAGTGGAGGCCGATGACATCACGATAAAACCAGGAAGCATCGACGCAGAGAAGGGCGAGAAAAAAGACCCGTACAACGACTTGGGAGACGTGTTATCGTCTGTATGACTATCACGCGCACTGCAAATAGAAACCAACCTGTAGCACGATCAGACTAGAACCTTTAGCTTGTCCCTCACAAACGACGGGTTCGAAACAAAACATCCACAGTAGAAGTAGGCTTAGGAGTATTTAGATTATTTTGTGTTTTAGAGTTGCTCTGAGCAGGCCCGTCGATGGAAATTTGGGGGCTCGGGGCAAGAAGAGTCACATGGGCCCCCTCTAATATAAATTAATAGGAAGAGGGTCCAGTTCTAGGGCCCCTTTGGTCTGAGATCATCCATGGTTTGTGTAATAGTTCACTCCGGAGGGACAGAAGCAAGAAGACGCAGACTGTCCCTCCAGAGCTTACTATTTAGCATTAGCATTTAGCATCCATGGACAGAATGACGGCACAAGTCTGCGTCATGCACTGGTAGGAATTTACAAAAGAGTCTGGCTGATTTGAGAAGATATTTGTTGCGTGTATGGGGTTATATTCTACCTTAAATACACTGGAGAGGACAAGCCCACTGTCGTGTTACAGTGATACTATTTCCAGTGCACCCACAGAAACAAACTGGACAATCTTAAAGCCATTTTGTTCATTTTTGCTACATTAATTTGATTTTTCATATTGATAATTGTTCTGTTCGTATTGGGTGATATTCTACCATGTACCATATTTGCAAAATGTTATTTTTTCCTTTCTTTTTTCCAATATGGATGGACGATGCGTGTCCCTGATTGGCTAATCCACCTGTCAATCACGCCCATTGATTGAAGAAGTGTGATTTCTTGTAAGAATCCAATGACAGAAAGACTTATGTTTATCCTACAAACTTATCCTAAGGCTCATAGTTGCAGGTGTAGCTTCCAGGCAACGCTAACTCTGTAACTGTAACAAAAACTACGCTAACACCTTTGTGAAATCATCAAAATTACGAATGAGCGATGGAGCTGTGGGTTTCAAAATGTCTTCAGATCTCTTCAAAACGATGGCCTGTTTAAAGGAGTTTTTTCATGTCATAAAGCACATTTTGTTTGCTGTTTACATCTAATTATAAAGCGCAAGCCAGGAATTGTTAGCATGCTAGTTGTTGTTGGCATCACCATGACGCAAAAGTGCTAAGTTTGGACAACTGCAAACTGTTTAAAATGAACTAGTCCAAGGAAATTCACTGTTTCTTTTGACTCTTTTCCACAAAACGAACGTCTCTCGCTCATTTCTTGTCAGTTTTGAGTCGGGGCGAACACGTGCAGGGTCGGCCCATTAGGGGGAGGAGGGCGCGGTGAATGGGAGTGCTGAGGAGGAAAATGGGCCCTTGTTAATTCAGGATTAGTGTCACTTTTGCTCCATGTACGATCCAGGTTCACTCAGCGACGGTTGAAGTGCGAGGACGTCCCGTGTCTCCCACTGTGCTCCATGTTTACAGTGTAACCATGGAAACCAATCGCACGACGTCATCTGCCATTTTGTTCATGTTATGTTTGAAATATCGATTTTATTTTTCATATTGAGAAATGTCAGTTGTTGTATTTTGTTGGTGTAATCCCATGTGTCTCGTCAAAGTGGCTTTTTTGGTTTTATTGATAATTTTGAGACAATCCAGTCAATTTTATGATTCTATTGTGAATATGATCACACTGAGATTAAATCATGTTTTAGTATCAACTGTTGTTTGCCTCAAAATTAATATTATGAAACGATAAAAGGACAAAAATATGTAAAATATAATTCCATACCTTTTTGATAAAACGCAGTATAGATTATGTTCATTGATAATACTGGACAAGATGGAAACAAAAAGGCAATTTTTCAAAATGGAGATATCTTTTTTTTTCCTTATAGTTTAAGTGTTTTATGGAGAAAAAACAAAAAAACATAAATTAAATTAAATCAAAAATTTGGCTGATAATACAGAATATTTTAACAAAACTTTTACTTTTGGACAATTACTATCAGCTGCATAATTAAATTGCATATGACAGATTTTCATGATTTCTTAAGTATAATGTGGTATGTTGGGACAGTACGTCTGCTAAATGTGTCATCGTTTTAGATGAGTAAAGTGGCAGTTTATGGAAAAGACACTGAAAAGTACAAAAATACTGCAGGTATGGTGAGTTTTAAAATCCCTCGACCAACAGGGACAGTTTATGGACAAGGAAGTGTGCGAGAAATTTTATGGGTGGACATCGATATTTAGTCACCAAAAATTTTATAACACAATATCTTATACAAACTAATAGCAAATTACTAGATTATTTTACATATTAAATGCATAATGGGCCATTTGGAGTCAAGTACAGACAGTGACTCCTGTCAGACTGTCCCTCTGCTGCTCCTTCATTTCACACAATCTCTCCCTGAAACTAGCTCATGTTTGATTAAATGACTGTTTGTATTTCTAACTAACATCTACTCATGAGAAACACGAAGCTACAAAGTTATTTTAGACACTTGACACGTGTTTAAAGTTGGCGCTGCTGCTGTCGTCTCCTACTGCGCATGCGCACTGCGGCGGTGCTGTTTAAGCCCGTGTGGTGCTCACTGCGCATGCGCAAACCTCTAACACAACCGGCTGGCTCTTTTTCTACTTTTCTGACAGATAAAACATGGATTTCACAAAATAAAGGTGTTGTCATCTATTTTTATTTGTCTAATCATAACAATTGACCCTTGTTAATATTATGGTTACAGTTATAATTACCTCTACATATGATATATCTGCTGTATCCAACCAGGAAGTAAAACTATAAACTTCACCAGAATAAAAATAAATAAATAAATAATAAATAAATAAATAGACAAAACTTTTATTTTTTTTTTTTCTTTCCTTTTTTTTTCTTTCTTTCCTTTTTTTTTATTATTTTTTTTTTATTATAAAATTATGATTTATTATAAAATTATGATTTATTATATATAAGTATTTGACTGTTTTAGTAAAAAAGGACCGTAAAATGACTCTTGGGGGCGACAGTAGCTGAGAGTTTGTCCACTGATCTGAAGGTTGGTCTCAACATAGACATCATTGGTTGAGCGGTCAGATTCACAGGTTGGCGGTGCAATTCCAGCTCCCACAGATGAATACTGGCATTGTGTTTTTGGGCAAAACACTGAACTCACCTCGCCCCAGTGTCTGTGAGCACTGGTGTTTGAATGTGTGTGTGTGAAAGCGGAGTGCCTTGAAGGTGTAAAAGCTGTATATAAAAATGTCTTTGAGCTTGTATCTTGCATTATCTTCAGTCTGCTGTGTTCACTGCTCTTTTCTCATGTGTCCGGTGATAATCAGGTGTGTGGTGTGTAGTAACCTGTAATAAGAGCACACACTGGGAGCTGCAGTCAACAAAGTCTTTCCACTCTCCTGTCAGGCTAAAAATATTGCCTTGATAAAAATCCAGCTGCTTAAAAACGTGTTTGTTGCCAGGTCTAATATCACCCTGAGATGATGTGTCCCTGTGGTCAGATAAGTGCCCAGTGCAGGATGAGTCAAAAGCATCGTGTAATCTCAGTCCTCCAGGCTGCGCCGCACAACAAATCAACCCAGTCTGTGTTTCACCTGCACAAACGAACAGGTGACGGTCAATTTTTTAAACTTATTTTACACATTTTCACCTTTTAGTTTGCATTACGTCATGTTTGTATATTTGGATTTGTTGTTTGAGAGCTCATGGGGGTAAAAAAACACTCTCTGGCTTTAATAAAATCATCTGAAACACTGCTCTGCCTGTCTGGAAACCATCTCCTCACACTGCACTGAAACGCCATGAAAAAGACTCCTGTACTGTCCATGTTGCACACCAGCGTCACCCAGTGGTCACAGGAGGCACTGCTGTTTGTGTGATCATGTGTGGGTTTGTCCAGCAGAGGGCAGTCACGAGCTGCGATGCACAGGCCACAAGGAGAAGTTTATTCAGAATAAACGAATAAATAACCGAATAAAATAAACGAACGAATAAATAAAGGTCATTTTAGTTGTTTAACTGTCGGACACGTGTATCACAGAGGATCAGTGTGAATGATACAGTGAGGCGAGTTATTTACACTTATATATTTGTGCTAATTTTGCAACTAAGTAATAATAATAATAACAATACTACTACTACTACTACTACTACTATAAATAATAATAATAATAATAATAATAATAATAATAATAATAATAATAATAATAATAATAATAACAATAATAATAATAATATAATAATAATAATAATAATAATAATAATAATGTTATGATTATAATGTGCCATTCTTTGTATTATTATTTTTATTATTATTAGATTCTGGGTTCATTATATAACCTTAACAACACTTGTTTCTGATGAGCTCCGACTGTATTTCTGTCCGACTCTGGTGTGATGTGTGTAACTGTATTTCCCCTGGGAGATAAATCTGTCTTAATTTTAATTTTAATCTGGATTTATATATACAATTGTAGATTTAGGCTCTTAAAACCAGAAGATGTCACTTTTTCGCTTGAAGATCGACTAAAATAAAGTCGTGTTTTTTCATTCTGGGTGTTTTTATTGCACTGAAACACTGTGAGCGGCTCGCATCTCCACAAACCCGACTCCACCTGCTTGTTTCCATGGAAATGTGGCATAAAACTCATCCACCTCCATGGAGAAAGATCTGAAGTGTGGTTTTAACCTTGTGTTTCCATGGAAACAGAAAGTTGATACTGTCACTTTCATTTTTCATGTGTTTTTTAAATCACAGTGACTCAAAGACAGTTTAATAAAAGTACAAATATTTGACCTGAAAAAAAAATGCTCAGTGTTACAAAATAATGTTCCTGAAATAAGAAAACACTTTATGTCATTTTAAAACGACCTTTGAATGATTCTTGTTAGAGAAATATTCATCTCCTCTTCTTCTCCTCCCTCCAGGTCTGTTCTCCTCCCTCCAGGCCTGTGCTCCTCCCTCCAGGTTTGTGCTCCTCCCTCCAGGTCTGTTCTCCTCCCTCCAGGCCTGTGCTCCTCCCTCCAGGCCTGTGCTCCTCCCTCCAGGTCTGTTCTCCTCCCTCCAGGCCTGTGCTCCTCCCTCCAGGCCTGTGCTCCTCCCTCCAGGCCTGTTCTCCTCCCTCCAGGTCTGTTCTCCTCCCTCCAGGTCTGTTCTCCTCCCTCCAGGCCTGTTCTCCTCCCTCCAGGTCTGTTCTCCTCCCTCCAGGCCTGCGTAACTCGGGCCAACCACCATTTCAATTCCCCTTAATCATCTTTACCTCCTGGATAAACCTGCTGCTTAATTCACCCCTGTCCTCCTCTCCTCTCCTCCTCCTCTCCCTCCTCTCTCCTCCCTCCTCTCACTCACATCTCTCTCCTCCTCTCCTCTCCCTCCCTCTCCTCTCCTCTCCGCTCTCCTCTCCTCTTCCTCCTCGTCCTCCCTCCTCTCCTCCTCTCCTCTCTCCCTCTCTCCCTCGCTCCCTCTCATCTCCCCTCCCTCCTCTCTCCTCTTCTCTCCCTCCCTCCTCGTCTCCTCCTCCCTCCTCTCCTCCTCTCCCCTCTCTCCCTCTCTCTCTCTCCTCCTCCTCTCTCCTCCTCTCCTCCTCTCTCTCCTCTCTCTCCTCTCCTCCTCTCCTCCTCCTCCTCCTCCTCCTCATCCTCTCCTCTCCTCTCCTCCTCTCTCCTCTCCTCCTCCTCCTCCTCCTCCTCCCTCCTCTCCTCCTCCTCTCCTCCTCCTCTCCTCCTCCTCCTCCTCCTCCTCCTCTCCTCCTCTCCTCCTCCTCTCCTCCCTCCTCCCTCCTCCCTCCTCCTCTCCTCCTCCTCCTCCTCCTCCTCTCTCCTCCTCCTCCTCTCCTCCTCTCCTCCTCTCTCCTCTCTCTCCTCTCCTCCTCTCCTCTCTCTCCTCTCCTCCTCCTCTCTCCTCTCTCCCTCCTCTCCTCCTCTCCTCTCCTCTCTCCTCCTCCTCCTCTCTCTCCTCTCTCCTCCTCCTCTCTCCCGCTCCTCTCCTCCTCCTCTCCTCCTCCTCTCCTCTCTCCTCTCCCTCTCCTCCTCTCCTCCCCTCCTCCTCTCCTCTCCTCTCTCCTCCTCTCCTCCTCTCCTCGTGTCCTCCTCTCTCCTCCTCCTCCTCTCTCCTCCCTCCTCTCTCTCCTCTCCTCTCCTCCTCTCTCTCCTCTCTCCTCCTCCTCCTCCTCCTCCTCCTCCTCCTCCTCTCCTCCTCTCTCCTCTCTCTCCTCCTCTCTCCTCTCTCTCCTCCTCCTCCTCCTCTCCTCCTCTCCTCCTCTCCTCCTCTCTCCTCCTCTCCTCCTCTCCTCCTCTCCCTCCTCCTCCTCCGCCTCCTCCTCCTCCTCCTCCTCTCCTCCTCCTCTCCTCCCTCCTCCTCCTCTCCTCCTCTCCTCCTCTCCTCCTCCTCCTCCTCTCCTCCTCTCTCCTCCTCCTCCTCCTCCTCCTCCTCCTCCTCCTCCTCTCCTCCTCTCCCTCCTCTCCGTCCCATCCCTCCCGGGTGTGAGCTCTTCAGGCTCTTGATCTCTAAATTTAGCTCGGTGGATGTGTAAACTGTGAAGTTCGCTGAAATCTGCCTTTTGGGGCAATTACCAAAGTGAGACGGTGTCAGCGACAGGAGAAGAAGGAGAGAGGCACAGCTCCTCCTCGTGCGGTTGCCAAATAGCGAGGACAAAACTCTGATAGAGAGAAGTCGACTCGACGTGGCAGCGGATATGACAGCGGCGTTCTGCCTCAGGTTCAACAAGAAACTTAAGTGTTAATGCAAAAATAATTAGAAAGTTTTTCATGACTTGTGAGAAGTGACAGGTACAGATGGTGAAAAAGTATGCGCCCTGTACTTCAGAAGTACTTCTTAAAGGTCCTATATTACACAGGACTGACTCTTCTGAGCTTTTATCCACATTCTAATGCTGTTTCCTCCTCAGAAACAGACCTGGACCTGTGTTTTGTTTCATTTCTTTGCTCCTTTTACCTTTAGTTCAGTCGTAGATTGACATTTCCAGGCTTGAAATCATCCAAATGTTTCCTGTTTAAGAGAAGAACTCCGCCTAAATCTGCAGGTTTGTGTTAAACATGTGAGAATGAGACAAAAAAACACAACTCCAGGTCTGTTTGTGACGAGGAAACAACATTAGAACAGATCATATGAGCCCTTTAATACGAATTCAAAATGATCCACCTTGTGATGTCATGAAGTGGTAGTTTTCAGCAGTTTTTAACAGCTCCTTTTACATTTAGCTCAGTAGAGATTAGCAATTCCAGGTCTGAAATGATCCAAATGACTCTAGTGAAGGTGTGTGGAGTTTAAAAACACAGCGAAGCACTTCCTGTATTACCACATGATGACATCACAAGGTGGAACAGAGTGTTAAACATATACAAAATATAACTCCAGGTCTGTTTACGACGAGGAAACTTTATCACATAGATCAGAAAACAGTGTCATATCGGCCATTTAATCGATAAATCTGCCGACACCGAGGCGAGGTGGGTTCAGTGTCTTGCCCAAGGACACAACAGTATTCATCTGTGGGAGCTGGGATCGCACTGAACCTGTGAGTCAGTGAATCTGTCCTTTCTATTAATGATGTTAATGTTAAGAGCGACATCTACTACAAACACTGTCGAGTAAAGTGTTTTAGTCACATGTGCAGTGCAGGGATTGAACCAGCAACCGCACGGCTAATGGAAAATGCAAAGTCTCTCAACTCAGACACTGATGTGATTTGTTTTCAGTTTACAGACGAGTCGTGGTCACGTGGATTTAGAAAAGGTGGAGGTTTAGTCCTGGTTTAGTCCCGGTTTAGTCCCGGTTTAGTGCTGGTTTAGTCCTGGTTTAGTCCCAGTTTAGCCTCGTTTTAGTCCTGGTTTAGTCCTGGTTTAGTCCTGGTTTAGTCCTGGTTTAGTCCTGGTTTAGTCCTGGTTTAGCCTCGTTTTAGTCCTGGTTTAGTCCTGGTTTAGTCCTGGTTTAGTCCTGGTTTAGTCCTGGTTTAGTCCTGGTTTTAGTCCTGATTTTTGGTTTAGCCTGGTTTAGTCCTGGTTTAGTCCTGGTTTAGTCCTGTTTAGCCCTCGTTTTCGTTTTAGTCCTGGTTTAGTCCTGGTTTAGTCCTGGTTTAGTCCTGGTTTAGTCCTGGTTTAGTCCTGGTTTAGTCCCCGTTTTTTTAGTCCTGGTTTAGTCCCGGTTTAGTCCCAGTTTAGTCCTGGTTTAGTCCTGGTTTAGTCCTGGTTTAGTCCTGTTTTAGTCCTGGTTTTGTCCTGGTTTTGTCCTGGTTTTGTCCTGGTTTAGTCCCAGTTTAGTCCCCAGTTTAGTCCCAGTTTAGTCCCAGTTAGTAGGTTAGTTTTAGTCCTG